>CM076581.1:293547348-293712064 GCA_034641835.2 Pinus albicaulis
CTCTAAAATTGATCGATTACGTTGCTGTCGAGTTCTTGTTTCCATGAATAATTGACGTTATAATATAATTTTTACTTCCTCATCAAGTTCTGGAAATATTGTTTGAACTGGGTGTTTGTCACGTACAACCTTCTTTAAGAATGAAACATGGAAACCTCGGTGCACTCAGGAAGATGCAGGAAGCTCCAATTTGTATTTCATAGTACTAATCTTTTGCAACACTTTGTAAGGACCATAGTAATCTGGAGATAGTTTATTATCCTTCTTAGCTTGCTTGGGGGACATTATTTTGTATGGTTGTAGCCATCAAAATAACTAGTCGCCTACATCAAAAATTATTTCGTTGCGACGCTGATTTTCCTGTTGTTTCATTCCATTCTACAGAAAAGTTAGGTTATCCTGTAAGAGTTGGATAACTTTTTGTTGATATTCGACGTGATCTTCCACTACTTTATCATGAATATTATATTTCATATCATCCTTCAAAGCATACATCTTAGCTTCCATTTCTTCTTTTGAACCATCTGTGTCATCTTTGGTTGCTCTTTGTGAGATTGAAATTTTTTGCACTTGGTACCATAACTTTGATATATCATAATGCAATTATTCCTCTCCATGTGTCATAGTAAATTTTTCTAATGGCTTAATTGGTGTATAATTATTTTTTACAGGCATTTTAGAACCCAATATTGATATATATGCTTCAATATGCCCTTTGAATTACTTCAAACATATTTTTCAAACAAGACTTATTCAATTTGAAAAAAAAACACATTTTTCTTACTTTTGAGGAGCTCTATATTGAAACTAATGTATCTCTGGAATTTTCGATCCCTAAGATTTTATATTCAGTTCTTTAGTATCCCTCTGACTCTTCTTTCCAATGCCATAGGTCTGACCTGATTTTGATTCTTCAGAGAAAATTTATGACTAATATCCCACAAAGACCTAATTATGGAGTAGTTCAGTAGATAGAACTTTTATGATGTACCACATGACATTGTTTCCTCCTTCGGCTCTAAAATTGATACAAGGTAAACTACGGTCCCTGTAATTTTGGCCATGTTTTACAGAATTCTAATTTTATTCTCAGAGAGAGAGTTATGATGATATTCCAAAGGTCACCTCTTTGAGATGAAATTTGGGAGCCTGCAAAAACCCTAACTTCCACAGATCATATCTCTGAAAATATGGCGAACCAAGATCTGAAAGTTTTACACAAAATTAATCAAGATTTCTTCACAAATGGGTTTTTTTTAGCTTCTGAACCTTCGTAAAAAATAATTTATAGTGAAACTGCCATGATGACTTGTTTGAAGCAATGAAAACCTAGAATCCAAAGCTCTAATACCAAATTTTATGAAGCTAGCTCCCAAAATAGAAGAAAAGAGAGATCGACGCCTTAGAAATCAGGAAATTTGAGGGAGGAAACCTCCTTTATATTACCTAAATGAAAAATTCTTGGATGACACAAATGATAGAAGCTCCTTTCTATATATAGGAGTCCATGGGGTCACAATATAATCTTCATCAACCTAACAATAATAATGTAAGGGCACAATAATAAAGATAATGTGATTTTATGGGGGACACTAATAACAATTTGGGGACTACACGAGTACAAAAATAACAATAAGGGAGCTAGAATAATAGAATTAAGGGCATAGATTGGTATTATAGGGACCTAACATGGATTTTCAAAGAGTTGCATCTTCATCAAATGTTTAATCCCTATTAAACTGTATATTTGTTTGTCGAGTTACATATATTTTATAAGATTTATATTTTTATCAATAACCAACAGTGATACCTTTCTTACATGAAACTTCTGACTTGGTAATATTTTCCTTTGGAACATGAATGTAGACAGGGCAATAAAATATCCTTAAGCTCCAATTTTGTTCTGGGTTATATGGTATGGTGGTCGTTTTCTTGATACCATCTTCCTTGGAGAAGTCTTGAGCTCTTTTCCATTTCATGTGCCACTTAAATCATGGGATGGATCAATATTTTCCTCAATCTCAATATAGAGGACTTGGTTCTGACATTCACAAAATGTACATGCTGATCCCAGAACAAGATCAGGAGCAATAATAGTAAAGTAAATAAGCACAATGAAAGTATACCTGGTGATGCAAAATCTCTTTCCTTCTTTTCTAGATGCGACAGTTCCTTGTTCATTATCCTTGCAACAACTTTGTCTTCGATTTTACTCTTCTTGAACTAGTATACACTCTGATGATCTTCATGATCTATTTTTCTTTATCACATCCTCATCAAGAATTTAGTGAAATAATCATTCAAATACTCATGCAGGAAGAATAATCAATGATCTATAAAGATAAATATAAAACAGAGTAGTGCCACAAATTTGTAATATAAGACTTTAAAATAATTTTTTTCTTAATGGGGATTGATGGAAGTTGTTAGCTCCCTCATGACCTGGCCTCTATAAGTTACCACTATCCATCATATATATGTCACTAGAAGAATAAATACATCTTCTTGATCACCACTTGGAAAACTCCATCATGATCCACTCTAACCTCAAGTATTTCTGAAACCATATTTCTCACATGAGGTACTTGTCAATAATGAAGATGAGTGGAATTTTGGTGCCACCGTTTATATTTATGATTACATTTCATGGAGACATGAATTGATAGGTATTTTGTAACATCCTCCTCCCCCATTTACCCAAGTTAATCGTCCTATTGGGGTAAACATCCGATGAAGAGTTACTATGATATAATTAAACCTCATATATCACCTTAAGGAAGTATAATAGACACAATCTAAAACATATTGGCCTCCCTTACATGCTAAAGGACTCCCAAGGGATAAAAATCCCTTCAAGGTGCCCAAACCCTGAGTTGTGCCTCCTTTTTAGTGCCATGATATCATAGATACAAGCAATACACTACCTAATTTAGACTGTAACCCTCCAGTCACATGCATGATTCCTACAAGGGAGAGAGTGGAGTCTTTTTCACCCAATTTTGTGCCCCCTACCATGGGATTTAAGCCTCTTTTTCAAGCTACGATCTAGACCTCCACCCATAACTTAATGAAACTTTCTAGAACCATGAATGACACAAGGAAAAATAATTCCATACAAATCTTAGTCAATAACTTGACCTAACCAAGCCTAACCATGATACACATTCCATCAAATACCTCATGAACATCAAATCTACAGGCCATAAATACACATATGAACATAGGGGTATCATACATATTCGAGAGTCACCAATAAGGTCTGATGTCCTCTCATAATAGCTCCAATATCATGTATTAGGTCATGCATTAATTAACATTTCTTTCATTAACTAAAAAATGATGAGGTGCATAACTCAAGTCTGGCATAAACCATGCTTGTAACCAATGTATATCCAAGATAATAACAATGATAGAAAAAGCATTAAAATCACATAATAAAAAGCATTCTTACTCGTAAAATACAAGAGGAGAAATATCTCTTATTAACATATGCAAAATCGAACCAAGTCAGGACTTCCATGTACCACACAACCATAGATTGGGCTGAACCAAATATTTATTTTAGTCAATCACCCCCATGCCATATTCCTAGCATGAATGTGGAGCTCAAAATAGAATTTACCATGCTTCCAAGCCTTTACCGCATATCCCAACAAAACAGGTCATTGATTTGTAAGCCTAAACCAAGCACCTATACAACGAGACTTTACCATAAATCCCATCATAAACTAGTCAAGGATTCCTAGGCCCAAACAAATAAACATACACTATGAAGCATTACCACAATCCCACAATTACTACTCTAGGGATCACTAGGCCCTAAGAAAGCATGGATACCTCTAGATATCTCCACGTAAAATGTGAGGGATTTTTCAGTCTCCACCATGAAGCTTTAACTCGTATCCCACCTTTACTGGTTCAGGGATTTCTAGACCTTTGGTAATTTTCCTGAGACCACCCAACTCATTTTCAAAACCATTCGACTATCCAGATAAACCAAGTAAAAGAACCACATCAAACAACGGCTCTCTGCAAATGGAAATGCAAGGTTGAAAACCATTGTCACACTTAGAAAAACCCATGCCATTGACAATAAAATAACCAAATACACACATGCACATACCATGCATTCCAAAAATAGAAAAGAAATCATACATGCAACTTAGTACCTGCAAGTAATCCCATTGTAACAACTTTATCTGACTCTTCCTTGCTTCATCTTTTCTTTCCTTTTCCTTCCTTATCCATCCTTTTCCTTCCTTTTCCCAATGCTAGAGCGCTCCAAGAATTATATAAGTGTGTAAGAGAATGAGAGAGAGACAATAGAGAGAGACAGGTCCAAGCTAAAACTAACAAAATGTTGTGAATTGATCCTCAGAATACTTTTTATCAATGTGGCCTCTATTTTCTTCATTTTCCATTATTTTCCTTCAATTTAATCCTCACATGGAATCTGTGACCTTTCACCTTCCTTTCTCCTATTTTCCAATATTTTCATAAATAAAATTCCAATTAATGCATCTTTTCCTTTTCAAATCCTTTTCCAATGCATTTGCTAATTTTATTTAGCCATAATAAACCAAAATGAACACAAAATAGGATGTTTTCGCAACATTCAACTTGAAATATGTGTCCCATGACATTGGTCCTGTTTTGCCTTTATTAACTTTATTACATGGAATTTTTAATCTAGGGCTATTACAAACCCCTACCCCTTTGAGGAAAATTGTCCTGGGTGTTCAATGACACCTACAACTAGAAAACCATTGAAAAACTAGAACATACCTCCCATGGATCTTTATAACATAGCTCGATGCAATATTTACAATGAAAAACCTGTTGAAGAAGATAACAAACATGACAAACATGATAGCATAACAACCATGCCTCTTATTGGAGCTTTATAACACAAGTCATTGTTGTATCTATATATATATGTACCAAAACTGCTTTTCCTCAACCAAAACAAATGAAGGATACATAGCCCACATATGGTCAACCATCTCCCATGTAGCTTCATCAGGCCCAAAGTGCTTCCACTTCATTTAACCTACTTGATTTCTCGGTTCTCAAGCATGAAAATTTTTCTCTGCAAAATGCATCGAGGTTGCAGTTAGAATTCTTCCACTAGTTCCACCTGCAATACAGACCAATCAATCACATGATCAAAATATTTCAAATATATTTAAAGAAATAAAACATGGAAAACATAATAGACTTTCATTGTCATAGGAAGTGTAGGTATGTAGGTCACTAGTCTAATCCTCTCAAGGATCTCAAAAGGCTTGCAATACTGAGGTGCCAGCTTTGCACAATACCTATTCCTCAAGGAGCTCTTCTTGGGCTTGATGCACAAGTACACATGCTCCCCAACCTAAAACTTGTTAAATTACCTATGCTGATCTGAATAATTCTTTTGTCTATATTTTGATGCCTTCAGATTCTTATTGATAACATACATTTCCTATTCCATTTATGCCAACATGTATGATCCTATCAATACCTAGTTCATTAGACCACTCCAACTAATAGGATTATTACAGCTCTGCCCCTAAAGTGCCTTAAACAGACTCATCCTCAATGACCACTAATATGCATTTTTGTATGTAAAATCAACCAGTGGAAGATAATCTTCCCACTTCTGCTTTTGATGCAGAACATACATCCTGAACATTTCTTCCAGAATCCTATTGACCCTCTCTCTCTTTCCATGTGTCTATGGATGATAAGTTATATTGAAGGCCAACTATATACCCAAACCTACAAATAACGCTTTGTAGAACTTGGAAGTAAACTTGGAATATGTGTTAGATACAATATTCTTCGGAATACCGTGCAACCTCACTATCTCCCTGGTCAAGATTGGTGCTACATCATTATCTAAATTAGTAGACTTCATTGGGATGAAGTGAGATACCTTTGTCAACGTTTCCAAGTCAACCATGATAGAATTATGTTGTCTAGATGTCCTCTTCAAACCTATAATGAAATCCATGGAAATGACCTCCCATTTAAATTATTGAATCGGAATTAGCTGTAGTAAACCACCTTGATGCTTACATTTTTTTTTTACTTGTTGACTATCCAATCATCTAGCCACAAAATTTGCCACTTCCTTCTTCATATTTGCATTACAGTAGAAATTTTTCACCACGGTCAATTTTTTCTGATATCCTCGATGACCTGAATACGAATTAACATTAAATTCCCTTAAGTTAAGCTTCTTGAGCTCACTATTGTCCAACACATAGATCATGTCCCTAAACCTAATCAAGCCATTTGTGTTAAGATGATAATCCACATCATGTTCACCTGTACCCAGTTGTAACCTATGCCTCAAATTCATGTACCTGTCATCCTATTTTCCTGCCTGTAAGACCTGATCCTGTAAATCTGTCTCGTAAGAACTCATAGCTTCTATATGATTTAGATGTATCTTTCTGTTAATATAATCTGCAACCCTACTCTCGTTTCCATTAATGTCCCTGATCTTGAAGTCAAACTCATTGCTCATCGCCAACCACCTAGCTTGCCTGAAACTCAGATTTGGTCGGTTGAATAAATATCTCAATATACTATGATCACTCATCAGGATGAATCGCCTAATAATAATATAGTGCCTCCACATCTTCAGAGCATGAATGATCATTGCTAACTCAATATCATGTGTCACATAGTTTTTCTCGTGCTCATTAAATTTCCTTGATTCATAGCACACTACATGTCCCTCTTGCATCAAGACTCAACAAGTCCTCTCTTGCGGGAATTTGTGCACACCACAAACTCTCTTTTTTCAGATTTGCAATCTTTATAACTAGAGCATTTTTCAACAATTGTTTCAACTGCTCAAACTTTGATGCACATTCCTCTATCCATTCAAATATGAAATTGACTAAAAGTTATTGATTAACCTCCTTTAGTAACCTACTACCCCCATAAATGACCTTACCTCATCCACATCCCTAGGATATGACCATTCCATGATAGCCCTTATCTTTTCTGGATCTACTGCTATGATTTTCTTGGAAACTACATGCCCCAAGTAATGTACCTATGTCTAAAAGAACTACAATTAATAATCTTGGAATGCAACTGATACTTTCTTAAAAAATTCAATACGGCTTCTATGTGTTCAACATGATCTTCCTCATTCCTAGAATATATCAATATATCATCAATGAATACAACAACAAAATTTTCCAGATAATAACCCAACATGCTATTCATCAAGCACATAAAAGTAGGTGGTGCATTAGTCAAACCAAATGGAACTCAAACAAACTCATAATGTGCATACCTGCTCAAGAAAGTAGTCTTGTATATATCCTCTTCTTTGAGTCATACCCAATGGTCTCTTGATTTTAGATCAATCTTCAAGAACATTGTTGTTCCCTTCAACTCATCACACAAGTCATCAATCCTCAACAATGGATACTTATTCTTGATGCTTACCTTGTTCAACTACCTGCAATCAATACACAACCTAGGAGTACCATCTTTATTCTTCACAAACAATACTAGTGGACCCCAAGATGATACACTTGTCCTAATGTATCATTTTTCAAGCATTTCCTTCAATTCAACCGCAACTTCAACTCCACTAATTCTAGAGTGTTCATCCTATAAGGTGATTTTGATGTTGGTGTTGCCCCTAGTACCAACTCAATATAATAGTCCACTTCCATGTGAGGCAATAACTATGAAATATATATGGGAAATACATCTTGAAACTGCTACAAAATTTTATACTTCTTCAAGACTTGTGCATCCTCAACCTCCTTACCCTTATCACTCGAAATATGCATTGAAAATAACACATACACTTTTCTGTGACTGCAGTTTTCCTTCATATATTTGACCATTCTAATTGATTTTTCATTCTTCTTACCTTGTATGATTATTTTTTCTCCATTATTATCCAAAAACTCAATAGAATTCTCATAAAATCCACCTTATTCCTGTCAAGATACAACCAATCCATACCCAGGAGCATGTTGTATGATCCCAATGGAAGTACACTTAGATATGTTGACATAGGCATACCATTCAACTCAAATTCACAAGCCCTTATCCAATGATGAAATATTTTCTTAGACCTTGTAGACAACTGCACTAACCAAGACTTTGAATGGACTTCTTTATTCAAACCAAAATTATCCACCAATTAGGATTAACATAACTATAATTATATGAAGATTCAATTTTAATAGGAAAAACTTCATAATAGATGCATGGTGATATGATTTCGTACTATCCAATGGTGCATAGATCCAAGGAATGCTCTGTCTAACATCCCCAACCATTTTTGCTTCCTGTGCACTTCATATCTAAGGCCTACCATCCTAATTCTGCGGACAATCCTTCTTGAGATGCTCCTTGGACATGTCCAACACTGCAACTGTCTCCTACCATAATCTCTATTCTACTACTATCGAGTTGAGGTCCATTAAACTTCTTGTAAGGTTCAACATTCTCTTTCTCACCTGCATCTTGAGGTCTCATTCTCTTTGAATTCCATTTACCTTTATTCTTCTCTTTCCATTTCCAACCATGCTAAGACTATGTCTTGCATTTTTATTGCTCATAATAGTGCTTCAACTTACCAATTACCTCTTGAAATGACTGATGTTCGTCATACTCAATCCGATCTTTAAATTATAATAGTAATCAACTGACAAATCAATGAACTTTGGCCTTCTCATCCTTAAGATACGACACATACCTCAATAAATCCAAGAACTTACACTTGTAATCCTAATATGTCATTGATCCCATATTTAGCTCATAGAACTCTTTGGAGTGACTGTTTTAGTACCTTTTTGACAAAAACATCTTCCTGAAAAGTATCTTGAATTCATGCCAACTCAACTCTTATGTCCTGATGTCTTTGATCCGCTTAACATCTTCCCACTAGATTTTTTTTGTACCTTTGAGACTGAAAATAACTATACTTTCCTTCATGTTATATTTATTATCATGGATATAAAACAATGTTTTCATCCAAAGAAACCATGCCTATGCAACTTTTGGCCTCTTCAAATCACTATCAAATGTAGGTCGCTTGGCTTTCTTGAAATCATCTGAAAAATATTCCCTGTCATTCCTTTTGTAAGGATGATAATGATGATGACCATGATAGATGTCAGAACCATAACTAGAATAGACCATGTATCCATCAACTCTCATAGTTAGTGTATCCAAGAACTTGACATCTTTGATCATGTCTTCTTTATCTGACCTGTGGCCACCATGATACCTACTGCAATATTCCCCATTCATCCTTTCCTCCTGTCCATGAATGATCCTAAGTGGTCCCTATCTCTGCAAATCTGAAAAACTATGAAGAATAAATGCATTGAATTTTACTTGTTTCTCCTGTGCCCTAACATGTCTCTCTTGTGATTGAATGATCCTTCCAGTGTCTGATTAGTAACTCCTTATTTCTTCCTTCAAACTCTTAAACGTGTCTACTATATGAGGGGAGTGATCATCATCATTTTGCTCATATGATTTGTAAGGATAATCTCATGAACAATAATCTACCATCTTTCTTTTCATATTTTATCTCGCTACTTCCTGCAATTATACCATGTCAGCTAAACCAAAATATAAATATAATCAACATACCTCAGTATAGTTTAGGGGAGGATATCTCTTCTACAAGGTCAACCAAATTAGTGCAATACATTTATAATAATAATCATAGCAATATATCAACATCATGAATGAAAACATGAACTACATACCATGACCTTATCCATGATAATCATAACCATAAAACTACATGCATATTTTCCCATATAGAAACTAACACGCATAAAAAATTCATATACATCTAACATGCATTCATGGAAAACTCATCCCAATAACAACATCATCAAATTCTACATGAAAACGTAATGATAACAATGACCATCGCCATGCATACTTAACAAGAACATATACAACCTTCATGAATGCAAGACAAACACCTTCCAACCATCCAATCCAAGAGTCGAACCATGCTCCGATACCACATTGTAACACCCTCCTCCCAAATTTACCCAAGTTAACCAGCCTACTGGGGTAAAGATGTGGTGAATAGTTACTATGATATCATTCAACCTCCTAGATCACCTTAAGGAAGTGCTATTGAGATAACCTAAAAGTACTGAACTCTCTTAGGTGCTATACGACTGCCAAGGGCCAAACCACCCTTCCAGGTGCCCAAACCCTGAGTCAAGCTTCTTTTTTATTTCCCTAATCTCGTAGATGTTGGCACAACGCTTCATTATTTTGACTATAACTCTCTAGTTCCATGCCTGATGCCTACAAGGGAGCGACTGCAATATTTTTCACCCAATTATATGCCTACAACTACGTGTTTTAAGCCACTTTTTCAGGATAGAAGCAAGGCCTCCGCCTATAACTTAATGAAACTTTCCAGAGCCATGGATGACATAAGGAAAAATCAATCCATACAAATATTAGACAAGAATTTGACATAAATAGGACTAACCATGACAAAATATTCTGTCAAAAACCTCATGAACATGAAATCTATAGGTCTTAATACACATCTGAACATAGGGGTCTCATACTTATCTGAGAATCACCAAGAAGTTTTGATGACCTCTCGTAATATCTAAAATATCATCTATTAGGTCATGCATTCATTAAAATTTCATTTATTAACCAAAACATGATGAGATACATAACTCAATTCTATCATAAATCATGTTTGTAAATGGAATATAAAAAACAAAATAATAATGAGAGAACAACCATTAAAATCACATAATAACAAGCACATTTACTCATAAAATGCAAAAAGAAAAAGATATCTTATTAACTTATGCAAAAAGAAACCAATTCAGGGACTTCCATGTACCACCCTCCTATAGATTGGGTTGAATGAAATATTTCTTTCATCTAATCACCATCGTGCAATATTCCAAGCATGAATGCCAGACTCACAATAAAACTAACCATTCTTCTAAGGATTTATTGGATATCGCGCCAAAACTGATCAAGGATTTATAGGCCCGAAGCATGCACCTATACAACCAGGATTTAATGTATATCCCACCATATACTGGTCAAGTACTCCTAAGCCCAAAAAAAAATAATACACTGCCAACCTTTAACATAATCCCACCATTACGGGTCCAGAGATCACTAGGCCCTAAGAAAGCATGGATGTCTCAATATCTCTCCACCTAAACCATGAGGATTTTTCCCGTATCCACCCTTAGGATTTAATGCATATCCCACCTTTACGGGCCCAATTATTTATAGTCATTTTAGAATTTTCCAGATACCACCCCACTGAGTTTTGAAACCATCAAATAATCAATCTCAACCAAGTAAAATAACCCCATCACACCATGGATATACGAAAATGGCAAGGAAAGGATGAAAACCACTATCTCACTTTGAAAAACCCATGTTAATGTCAAAAGAAGAAACAAATATACACATGCATATACCATGCATGCCCAAACTAGTAAGGAAAACATACATGTATCTCGGTACCTGAAAGTAATCTCGTTATAGAAGCTTGATCTGACTCTTCCTTGCTTGATCTTTTATTTCCTTTTCATTCATTGTCCTTACATTTTCTTCATTTATCCAATTCTAGAGTGATCCAAGAATTCTCTAAGTTTGTAAGAGTATGAGAGAGAGAAAATAGAGATATAGCTCGAAGCTAAGGCTGACAAAATGTTGCGAACTTATCCTTAGAATCCTTTTTATCAATGAAGCCTCTATTTTCTTTATTTCAATTATTTTCCTTCAATTTCCTTGTCACATAGAATCTGTGACCATTCACCTTCATTTTCTCCTATTTTCCATTATTTTCATAAATAAAATGCTAATTAATGCATCGTTTCCTTGTCAAATCCTATTCCAATTCCTTTTCTAATTTTGTTTAGCCATAATAAACAAAAATGAACACCCACTAGGATGTTTTTCTAAACATTAGACTTGGAATATGTGTCCCATGACCTTGATATTTTTTTTCCTTTATTAACTCTATTATTGATATTTTCAACAAGAAACAATGAAATTGGCATCCAAAATTGAAATCAAGAAAATGACACCTAGAAATGGCTACCATATGAGGTTTTTCATTTAATTTTCCCATAATTAAATTGGAAGAATATTGTAATTTCTTCTCATGACAACTTGTATTAGTTAACTGAGTCAAGAAGACTTAGGTACCTTAGGAAATTTTAGTTATAGGTCTATGAGGATGCATTGAAAGGTATCTCCTATTTTTTAGGATCCCTGGTTGAGTTATTTGTGACTTTTAATTAGTTAACTCAATTAATTGTGTTAAAATTAGTTTAACTAGTTCTAAATGATAGATGAGATTGTGAGAGGTCCAGTGAATTAAATTAGATTTAATTCACATGCAGTGATCAATCAATTAACTCATAATTCACTATAAATAAATGTTGCATGTCAGTTCTAAGGAAGACTCATATGAGATAGAGGTTAAAGGGAAGATAACTATCGATTGTACTATTAGATAATTGTAGAGGTCATGCATGATGTCATCGGGAAGGCCTTGAAGGATTTTTCAATAAATATTGGGTATTTTCCTAATTATAGGGGCTTAACTAGCCCAAGAATGCATAATAAAGGTAGGCTAGGCAGAGGCAAGAAATAGGTTAAATAGTTGACCGATTTTTCTTAGATTGCAAGATCGTTTTGAGCAGTATTGGAGTGAGACAATAAATAGAATACAGGAAGTTTCTCTAGTGTGAGAAAGCATTGTATTGTTTCATGATACTGACAATATGAAATATAGATATAGAGGGGTTTTCAGCAGTTTCTTTCCCCAGATAGATCTTGTGTTGTGTGATTGATACTTTCTGTATATTTATTAACAGATCTATTTCAGAATAGCAATGACCACAGAAAGTTGGCACTGAAAGACATGCTCATAGATATTAATATGGAGGAGGGCGAGACGATACCATAACACTTGACGAAGTTCACTGAATATCGATATGAGCTTGGAAGTGTTGGTGTGACAGTGGCCCAGGATTATTTGGTGAGCCTAGCACCTATAGGCCTTCCCAAGAGCTAGCATAGTTACCAGGACTCTGTGAATGTGGGGGAGAAGCTACCAGACTGGGAGTGTTTATGGTATGAATTAGTAATAGAAGAGATAAGGTAGAGCACCAAAGACGATACCTATGGAAAAGACAAAGAAGAAGATTTTGCATTGGTGGGGAAAGGAAAGAAATCCAAGGGAAAGAAGTCCCAAGGCAAAGAGGGCAAGAGATACTTGTCCAAGATCAAGTGTTTTCATTTTCACTAGCATGGAAACTATGCCTCAAATTTTCCACAAAAGAAGGAAAGAAAGAAGGACCCTGCAGTTGCAGTGGGTGAAGCATTATCTTCAAAGTTCGAGCTTGATTTTACTCTCATTTCATGAATGGACATCACTGTAATGGGATGCATGTGGTATCGAGAAAGAGGTTCCTCATTCTATATGATGGGGAATCTCTTAAGTGACTTGAAGGAGAATGAACCCCAACATAAAACATATAGTATGGAGATGATGAGAGGTATAATGAAACCGACATAGGTACAATTACCTTTTAGAGGGAGTTTGGCTCCCCTCTCAGACTCACAATTTTCTTGCATGTTCTAGGACTAAGGAAGTATCTTGTTTCCATATTGGTATTGTAAGACCGTGCTTAAGATGTCATATTTAGAAAATGAAAGGTGTTCCTTAGAAACATCGCCACAAGACAGGTGGAATAGATCGGTGTAAGAGTCAAGAACCTATATACTCTTGAGGTCGAGGATGCATGCAAAGCTTTGAGGATCAAAGAAGAGGTTAGTGATTTGGTGGTGAGAGGGAGCATCTCAACATGCATCCTCGAAAGAAGTCTCAGAAGGTTGTAGAGCGGCCACAATTGGAGATGTAGAGAGGAGACTGAGTGGAGGCATCCACTCAATAAGAGACTTCCATTAGGGGGGAATTCCCATCCATATGGGCATAGGGAGTACATGCATCCATACCTCCAGGTGAGAGGCAGTGCAATGTGCAGATATAATCCCAAGTTAATAAACATGGGAAAGATCCATTGAGATGGTTTGTCTCATGGATCGAACTTGGCTACGAGGAGCACACAGTGTAGTTGTAGTAGGAAGGATCAGTTACATTGATGCAGTTAGATGTTAGGAAGACAGAAATTGTAGAAACGTATGTCAGATATTGGAGCACAGATCAAATTTGGCAACGGTGTAGAGGGCACAAATGTAGAGTCAATAAAAGTTCAGAGATTTCAGTAGATAATGCAATAACTAGTAGCAGTCAAAGATTCTGATGATAGATGCATTATACTAATTCCATTTTTTTTGCAGGTTATTCAGTTTCAAGAGTTGTAGTAGGAACATCACTAGAGAGAAGTGTTGCATGAAGAACATTCCAAAGGTAGTGGATCATGATAGATTGAATTCATTTCTTGAGGAGAGGGAGTGTTGAAATTTGCAACAAGAAACAATGAAATTGGCATACAGAAATGAAAACTAGAAAATGGCATCCAAAAATGGATACCATATGAGGCTTTTGATTTAATTTTCCCTTAATTAAATTGAAACAGAAATTTTAATTTCATCTCATGACAACATGTATTAGTTAATTGAGTCAGGAATACTTATTTAGCTTAGGAAATTCGAGTTATAGGTATAAGAGGATGCATGCAAATGGATCTCCTACTTTTTAGGATGCCTCGTTCAATTATTTGTTAGTTTTAATTAGTTAATTCTTTTAAATCATTTAATATCAGTTTAACTAGTTCTAACTGAGACATGTGCTAGTGAGAGGTCCAGTGCATTAAATTAGATTTAATTCACATGCAGTGATTAATCAATTAACTCATAATTCTCTATAAATAGTTGTTTCATCTCAGTTTTGAGGAAGACCCAGTTGAGACAGAGGTTAAAGGGACGATAACTAGCAGTTGTACTATTAGAAAATTGTAAAGGGCATGCATGAGGTAATCAAGAAAGCCTTGAAGGATTTCAAAATCATTATTGGGTATTTTATTAATTAATATGGGATCAATTAGCCCAAGAATGCCTAAGCAAGGCAGAGGCAAGAAAAATATTAAATGCTTGACCTATTTTTCTTATATTGAAAACCAGTATCAAGCAAGATAAGAGTGAGACAGTCTGGAGAGTGCAGGAAGTTTCTCTAGTGTGAGAAAGTATTGTATTGTTTCATGATATTGACCATATGAAATATAGATATAAAGGGGTTTTGAGCAGTTTCTTTCCCCAGATACATCTTGTGTTTTGTGATTGATAATTTCTTTCTCTTTCTTATATGTGATTGTGCAATCGTGTTTTCCTTATGCAAATTGTAGGAAGGATTCAGTATATAGTTTTAATACATTATAATACTATATTGAATCTCATTCATATATTTTCTACATGGTATCAGGGGTCAGAAATCACAATATAAGAGAAGAATTTGAGTTTATTTTGAATAGGTTCAAATTTGCAAATTTATTCTTCAGGATCCAACAACAAATCAAGATGTCTTTCAATCACTTGAGGCTTGGATATGCTCTTGAAGGAAATTAGAATTATATATAATGTAAGGACATGATGGAGGTAGTGTTGGAGGACAACGCGTTGAAGGAATTCATAGATATTGATATTCTGAAGCCTGTAGCAACAGATTCCCAACTTCTTGATGCATGGAAGAAGAAGATAGTAAAGGCAAGAAGGATATTGTTAGAGGGAGTTTGAGATCATATTGTCTCAAGTCTCCATGGGAAGGTGACTCCATATGATATGTGGAAGGCCTTGACAAGTCTGTTTGAAAATAAAAGCTATTGGGAATAATAAAAAACCTAACATTTAATTGACAATCCGGGAGTTTGTAAACTTAGAGGCGCAGCACTCGAAATGCCAGAGAAGGACTTCAAAAACCTGCACTAATTAATACAATGACACCACACCATTCGAGAAAATGGAAAAAAGAAACTACTTTGCAAAAATTTGAATAAAATGAGCTCTCAATTCATTGTGAACAATCTTGATCAGTGAATTAAACATTTAATATTGTATTCAATGTAGTTATGAGACAGATCGATGATTAGGCTATTCAGGATATCTGTCTTCCTCAAAGATATTCCTTCCTGCACTAAATTTTTGTTCCTACACTGCAACAATGTTCGTGTACTCGAACATGTTGGAAATGTTGTCATTGATGGCAAAGGTAAAGACAGGAGAAGCACCTAAACTATCCATAAGGCAAAAGAGACAGAGAGGTAGCAGAGGCAGCATATGAAACAGAGGAATTGAAGCAGAAGCAACAGAGGAATTAGAGACAGGGCAGTGGAGTTGAAAGGGCCTGAAGGAGAGTAATACAGAGGTTTATTTATGAGTTAGGGGTTTAATACAATTTGCAGATGAATTATTAAGCAATTATTCATTTATTGAGTTTGTATGGCATAGACTTTGATTGAAGACTAAAACCCTGTGGTAAAGACTTAATATGCTTGGGATGAGTTGGAGCATTTCTTAAATGGAAAAGCTGATGGCAAAGGAGGCAACAGATGTAGATATAGTCAAAGGAAAGCAGCAGAAGACAGAAGGGAACATTTACAAGGAACAGAGAGAAGCAGTGAATTGAAGCAAATTTGTCCAAACGACAGAATAGATTGTCCTCTTGTTTTCATGAACAAGAGGGTTTTGTAAGTAATTTCAATTAGCATAAATGAATAATCTATTTAGTGGCTCTGAGGAGATGAGAGAATTAATATAAGTCTTCTTAGATATTGTTCGAAAGGATCGATCCTCCAAGAGAAAGCGGAACTGTACCATACCTGTATATTTATTATGGAAGCAGGAGTCAGACCTTGAAATTTTGTGAACATTGAGAACCCTGTGAAAAAGGGTAGATTTGTAATTCTATGCACGATCGAGCAAACCGATGTGAGTTCGTAAATAAGGGCTTATATATGTATCAAGATTAGATGCGCTCTGAAATGAATCCATAGCATAAGGTGTCATTTGATTTAACTCTAAGTATACAACATTTTGATTTGTACGAGAATGTGCGATAGTTAAAATACTCTAGGACGACTTCTATGTATTCACCGTTGAAAGAAGTTTGATACCCCTTAAGTTCTGAGTTAAATTTATTATGTAGGGTGCCGAAATGCTAGCCCCTGTATGGAGAGGCTTTCTCAGAGTCCCAGTGTGAGTGTTACAGAGCAGAATGCGATGAATATTACAACATAATGGAATATGAATACAGTAAGGATGTGAAGGAGCAGAACCTCGAAGAGGAATAGTTATATATATAACGAAAAGAGCGAAGTATTAGAATCGGAACTCAGAATACGAAACTCTAACGAATGAATGGTAAAAATGGGTTGGAGTTAGTAACCAGATCACGGAAGGACGTGGAACCTTGAGCGAAGGAGAGGAACCAAGAGGTTTGAATAGTGACTATGGAACCTAGAGTAGAGGGGCGAAACCATGAAGGAGGAACAGTGGACGCGGTTTAGAGCGAACTGGTGGTTTTCATCGCACCACCTTCGATGGGCAAGCGGTTTTCAAGAAATTAGAGCGATTCCATAGAGCGACTGACACGTGGCATATGAAGGGATCCCAAAACCACTCACACTGCACGCCATCGTGCATTATTGTTCGAGCATCTTCGCTGAGCGATATTCGTCCGATCAAATCAGGCGGCGCGACGTGATAACAATCCTCGAATGGAGACAACCATTAGCGTTGAGGCCCATACGCATGTATTAAGGTTTGCGGATTTAACAAAATGTAATTTAGTGGGTCTATTCAAAGGTTGCCTCCTCGTATGTCTGGATAATTGAAGTTTATTTTAAACCATACATAGTTAAATATAAAATCCCAAGTCGAAGAGTGAGATATGAAGTTTAGAATGAGTTAAGTTGGTGATATTTTCCATGGTCGAGCTCAGAAATTGTAACCAGAGTGCGGACTAAAAGAAGTGTTATTAATAAAGGGAGAGTTAAGAAAACAAATTTCACCATATATGTGATGTGTGGAAACCTAGTCATTTAACCAATGCTAAATTGATTGGTCCAAGTTGATTCGACTATGGTTTAAGCCATAGATTCTTCAAGGAGAAAGAGCAAGTATGAGGCCTGATAGAGGAAAACAAAGATTGCAGAGTTGAAGAGATATACAACAAAAGGATTCAGAAGTGTAGTGAACAGGTGGAATATACGAAAGACAGTGAACAAAGTATGCAGGATAGTTGCATGACTGCTACAGAAAGGACAAAACCAGCTAGCCAAAGGTTGAGTGAAGTTTATATATTGTAACTGAAAATGTAAATGTCTTATTTGTTTTATATTGTTTGTGATGCAAAGGAAAGTATCCTAAGGAAAAGAAAAATCCCATTGTAACATGGAAATTTGTACAGATTATTATAATTTTAAATGAGTTGGACAAAGGAATGAGAAGACAGAAGTCAAAGAGTCATGACTGTTCACTCCAAATTCCTTGTGGAATACAAACAATCATGTAATGAATTATATATATAATATCAACCTGATATGCATAAGAAGAGGTTAGAGAGAGTAAGGATAGAGAATGAAAAGCATAGAATATTGAGACAGAGAAGATAAGGAAGAGAGGAGCAGAAAGAGATGCTATTGAACAGAGCTGATATCTGAGGTAAATCAACAAACATTTCTTGTGATAAATTGAGAAAGTTGGAGCTTTCCTATCAAGTTGAAGCTTGATAGCTGTCAGTTGTAGCTGGCTGAGGTTGAAGCCTCCTTTAGGTTGGTGCCTGCAGAAAATTGAAGGGAGTTGGAGCTTCCTTGCAAGTTGTAGCTTGCAGAATTGAGGTTGGAGCCTCCTGTGGGTTGGTGCCTGCAAAAAAAACAGTGGTGAGAGGGAGTTGGAGCTTGCCTTTGCATCACAACAATAATAAGATGTGGTTTTCCCCCTTTATGGTTTTCCACTTATATTTGTTGTCTCTATCTATGTTGCCTGTGTGCTGAGATAATTTATCAAATCTGCTTAATGTTTTCTACTCTCATAATAAGTTTAATATCACATTAATTTAATACTTGCTGCAACATATTAATACTGTTCATATACTAAGGTTGATTATAAAAGTAAGCTATAAATAAGCTGATGAAAAGTTGAAAAATGCTCATGTATGTATTGAACTGATTCACCCACCCCCCCTCTCAATTCAACTAAAATTCAACAATTGGTATCAGAGCAGGTTTCTTTGTACCAGTTTAACAACTGAAAGGAGATTCTAGGTTCTCAGGATGGCTAGTAAAGAAGGATGATCAACCGATAAAGCCCCTTTCTTTACAGGTTCAAATTATGCCTTCTGGAAAATCAGGATGAGGACATACATAATGTCTCTAGGAATAGAAGTTTGGGGTGCTGTGAAATTAGGATATGCCCCAAAGGCAACTGACTCAGAGAAAGAATCCAAAAAATATTTTGTAGCTAACGCAAAAGCCATGAATTCCATCTTGAATGGATTGTGTGAAGCAGCGTTTATCAAAGTAATGCACAAAGACACTTCCAAAGAGATGTGGGATACTATGGAGAAAATCCATCGGGGAGACAAGAAGGTAAAGACTGCCAAACTTCAAGTCTATAGAGCCCAGTTTGAGAACTTAAAAATGAATGATGATGAAGACATTGACAGTTTCTTCCTAAAAGTTGCAGAAATTGTTAACAATATGAAAGCTCTTGGAGATACCATGCAGAAGAGTATAGTCTAGCACAAAGATTCTAAGATCTCTTCCATCCAGGACAATCCCAAGGTGTAACATTAGAAAGCAGATTGATTAGGGAGACCACTGACCATGAACCAACTACTTGCAAATTATGACATACGAGATGGGGAAACCAGGAGGAAATTTGCATTTAAAGGAAGTGACCTTTAGAAAAGAAGAGAGAAGAAAAGGAAGACATATTCTCTTGCTCTGATGAAGAAGAGGCTAAATTTGTCAAGAAACTGGATAGAGGCTCCAGTAAATACAAAGGTAAACTCCCTTTCAAATGCTTTAACTGTGGAAGAGTTGGACACTATCTTGCTAGTGTCGTCACAGAAAAAGTAAGGAATCGGGATCAAGAGTAGAAAATGCATCAAATAAACGCATGAGAAAGGAAAGAAGTTGAATGAGAAATCCTTATGCTCCATGGACATGGTATCGAGATCCAGGTGAACTCTCAGTCGAATATGTAACATACATAGTTTGTAGTGATCATTTGTACAGAAGGGCATGAAGGTCTGCTAGAAGATGAAGAAGAAGGTGAAGTCGACCTTGAGGGGGAGCTAAGAAGTTCTCTGGAAGAGATTGATAGACCAAGCTGAAATGCAGAAAACAAAAGGACATTCTCCTCAAGTATGTATGAGAAGAACATAATTCAGAAGTCATGATGCAGCTAAAGATAGAGCTTGAAGAAGCCAAGAAGATAGAGGACATGTTACTTAAGAAAATCAAGGAAAAAAATCAGGAACAAGAAAATTTGGAAGAAGAAGTAGTATGTCTCAGGAAGAAATTAGACAATTCTCAAAGGAAAGTGGTTATAAAATCTTCTCAAACAACAAGCTCTAGTAAGTTGAATAAAATTCTGGTTGCTTAAAGATCGCCTATGATAAAAACGGGAATAGGCTATGAAGGAGAATCAAGTAAAAACAAAGAAAATGAAAATAGAGAGATTATTTTTGTAAAAGCAAAGAAGGATGATGAAGCAGCTAAAATAGTGCCTGCAAAAGAAGAAACTTGTAAGGAAGGAGACAAAACCTATAAAAATCCTCTAATAACAAAGAATGAAAGAAATACTCAAACAATAGGAAAAGATTTATATGCCCCTGAGTATGTCAAATTTGAAAGCCATCAAAGGAGATTCTTCCCTCCTATGAAGAATGCCACTTGTTATGTCTGCCACAAGCAGGGACACATTGCTGCATATTGTCATGCAAGGAGGAGTAATTTAAACCAGCAAAAGATGCAAACAGTGAAGAGACTGTCTCAAACAAACAAATGGAGAAAACAACCTTACATTAGGTATGCAAATAATTTCTATGGTTATTGTTTTTATTGTAAGGAATTTGGCCATAAAATTATTGAATGTAGAAAGTATGGACAAAGATTGATGTTCAACACCTCAAGGAGGTTTATGAATCAAAGAAATTTTGTTCATACTCACAATTCTACAAAAACCATGATCAAATGTTGTATATGAAATCAAGTTGGACATATGCCTTCCAAATGTCCTATGAAAGGATGTGATTCATCATCTCACAAAAGATACCAAACAAAAGGATGCCTCCAGTGGAAAAAGAAGGAGAATAAGTGTGACCTAGTTCTAACTGCTCAAGATCTAAAAAGCCAATGGTATCTGGATTGTGGCTAAAAAAACATATGACTGGAGATAGGAGAAAATTTATAACTTTTGATGAAAAGAAAACTGGTAATGTTATTTTTGGCAATGATAAATCAGGAAAAATCAAGGGAAAGGGCTCAATCAGCTTAGATAATGGCAGAGGTAAGGCCCAAGATGTACTATTTGTAGATGGGCTGAAGGAAAATTTGCTGAGTGTCACTCAAATGTGTGATAAAGGCTGCGAAGTTCTTTTCAGAGCACGAGACTGTGAATTCAGATCAAGCACCACATGTAAGACTCTGCTCAAAGGTGTTCCAACAGAGAGAAATGTTTACATCGTGAAAGAGGAAGATGAAGCATGCCATCTTAGCAAACTTGAGGAGTCATGTTATCGCATAGGAGATTGGGACATATCAGCTTCAATCATATCATCAGACCGAGCAAGAAGAAAGCAATCAGAGACATGCCAGAAATAAAAAGGCCTTCTAATACCATATGCAAATCTTGTCAATTGGGTAAACAGACCCGCACATCCTTTAAGGCCAAAGATGAGCTATCAACAAGAAGACCACTCCAGCTTGTGCACATGGATCTGTGTGGACCTGCAAGAACTAAAACACCAAGTGGAGAATCCTACTTTATGATGATAATAGATGATTTATCCAGGATGACATGGGTTTCTTTTCTCAAGAATAAATCGGAAGCTCTAGACAAATTCAAAATATTCAAAGCATTAGTAGAAAATTAGATAGGATGCAAGATAAAATGCATCATATCGGATAGAGGAGGTGAATTCACAGATTATGACTTTTCATATCTGTGCAATGAATATGGAATAAAACAAAAATTTACTATTGCAAGGACACCTTAGCAGAATGGAGTAGCAGAGAGACAAAACAGATCTGTTCAACAAATTTCCAGAGCCATGATGCAAGAGAGTTATATTCCTCAAATATTCTAGGCAGAAGCAGTACATACAGAGGTGCATATCCTTAATAAAGCTCACTTAATGCCAAGTAGTGACAAGACTCCCTATGAGCTATGGCATGGAAAGCCAGCTTCAATCAAACATTTTAGAATTTTTGGAAGCAAGTGTTATATAAATAATAATGATGAAAATCTTGGGAAATTTGATGCAAGAGCAGATGAAGGGATTTTTCTAGGATATGCTTCTAAAAGTAAAGGGTACAGGTGCTACAACAAGACTCTTCAAAAAATAGTTGAAAGTATTGATGTGAGATTTGATGAAGAACTTCCAAACAATACAAGAGATACAGACTGCTGCAGTCCATCATACAACCATGAAGAAGAAAACCAGGATGATGATGAAACAAGCAAGACAAGAGAAGATGCAGAGCTGAGCTCGAAAGCCCCCTCAAGATACACTCAGAAGAATCATTCTGAAGATCAGATCATAGGAGACAAGAAAGCAGGGGTCCAGACAAGAAGGCAGCTAACAGAGCAAACAGAAGAGGTATACATAGCCATGTTATCACAGATAGAGCCAAAGATATTTGAAGAAGGCTGCAAGGACAAGTATTGGGTAAAGGAAATGAATGAATAATTAGACCAAATTGAGAAGAACAATACCTGGGAACTAGTTCCTAGACCAATTGAGAAAAATATCATTGGCTCAAAATGGGTATTCAAGAATAAAATGAATGATCAAGGACAAGTAATCAGGAATAAAGCCAGAATAGTTTGCAAAGGATATTCACAAATTGAAGGACTTGATTATGATGAAACATTTGCTCCTGTAGCCAGAATGGAAGCCATCAGAATGTTTCTGGCCTTTGCATGCTACCAAGACTTCAAGGTATACCAAATGGATGTGAAATCTGCATTTCTGAATGGAGATCTAGAAGAAGAAGTCTACATGGAACAACCAGAAGGTTTCTCTTTAACAGATAAAGAAGACAATGTGTGCAGACTGAAGAAGGCTCTATATGGACTAAAATAGGCTCCTCATGCTTGGTACTCAAGAATGGATAAATATTTGCAAAAACAAGGCTTTAAGAGAAGTGGAGTAGATAGCAATCTGTACATAAAAGCCCATGAAAATGAACTCCTGATTGTTGTAGTATATGTTGATGACATTATGTTTGGAGGAAATGGAGAAGAACTAGCAAAAGGGTTTGCCGATGAGATGAAAATAGAGTTTGAGATGTCTATGATTGGAGAGCTCATTTTCTACTTAGGGCTTCAAATTCAGCAAAAGAACACAGGTACATTCATTTCACAGGAAAAATACTTAAAAGAAATGTTGAAAAAGTTCAAAATGGAGGACTGCAAACTTGTGTCAACTCCCATGATCACGGGATGTAAGCTGTGTGCTGATGATGGATCTGCTGATATAGATAAAAAACTCTACAGATCCATGATAGGAAGTCTGTTGTATCTGACACCATCAAGACCAGACATCATGCTAGAAGTAGGACTAGTGGCTAGATATCAAGAAACACCTAAAAAAAATCACCTTCTTGCAGTAAAAAGAATATTCAGATATCTAGAAGGAACAACACTGTATGGGCTTTGGTATCCTAAATGAAAAAACTTCACTTTGACAGCATACATAGATGCAGATTGGGCCAGTTGTGTGGATGACAGGAGAAGTACAAGTGGAGGTGCATTCTATCTAGGAGAAAGTATGGTGGCATGGTTAAGCAAGAAACAAACATTTATATCTCTATCTACAGCAGAAGAAGAATATATAGCAGCAACAACATGTTGTACACAAGTCATGTGGATGAAGCAAACCCTCCAATAAATGAAGGTAAGCATTGATGAACCTATCTCAATAAAATGTGGTAATACAAGTGCTATAAGTATATCAAAAAATCCTGTGCTTCACTCAAAAACTAAACATATCCCAATCAAAGTGGCTTAGAAGGTAGTAAATCTAGAATATGTACCAAAAAAAGAACATACAGCTAATATATTTAACAAACCTCTTGCTAGAGAACCATTTCAATATTCGAGAGATAAACTAGGGGTAGTATCTGTAGGTGCTACTCTCTAATATAAAGATAAAGCATAGTTTCACAGGGAGAACAGAAATGAAAGTATCATTCTAGCAGGAGATCAGCCAGCAAGGAAAGCATGAAACAGGTCCTCGGGGTCAAAGGATTATGGAAAGAATACACCCAGCTTAAAAGAGTTAAAGAAAAGGCTAAAGGGTCATAATTTTAGATTTAATCCAAAGTTTGGAGCAGCAAGATACAAAGTTAGAAGATCTCAGAGAGAGGAAATGTAGAAAGCAAACTAGGAAATGAGCAACCCTTTTCCATTGATGTCAAAGGGGGAGGAAAAGCAAAAAGGGGCTTCTATAAGGAAAACAGAGGAAGATTATTGCCATCAATGCCAAAGTGGGAGACTGTTGGAAATGTTGTCATTGATGGCAAAGGTAAAGACAGGAGTAGAACCTAAACTATCCATAAGGAAAAAGAGACAGAGAGGTAGCAGAGGCAGCAGATGAAACAGAGAAATTGAAGAAGAAGAAACAGAGGAATTAGAGACAGATAAGTGGAGTTGAAAGGGCCCGAAGGAGAGTAATACATAGGTTTATCTATGAATTAGGGGTTTAATACAGTTTGCATATGAATTATTGAGCAATTATTCATTTCTTGAGTTTTTATGGCATAGACTTTGATTGAAGACTAAAACCCTGTGGTAAAGACTTAATATGCTTGGGATGAGTTGGAGCATTGCTTAAATGGAAAAGGTGATGGCAAAGGAGGCAGAAGATGCAGAGATAGGCAAAGGACAGCAACAGAAGACAACAAGGAACATTTACAAGGAACAGAGACAAGCAGTGAATTGAAGCAGAGTTGTCCAAACGACAGAATAGATTGTCCTTTTGTTTTCATGAACAAGAGGGTTTTGTAAGTAATTTCAATTAGCATAAATGAAGAATCTATTTAGTGGCTCTGAGGAGATGAGAGAATTGATATAAATCTTCTTCCATATTATTCGAAAGGATCGATCCTCCAAGAGAAAGCGGAACTGTACCATACCTGTATATTTCTTGTGGAAGCGGGAGTTAGACCTTGAAAGTTTGTGAACATTGAGAACCCTGTGCAAAAGGGTAGATTTGTAATTCTTTGCACGATCGAGCAAACCGATGTGAGTTCGTAAATAAGGGCTTATATATGTATCAAGATTAGATGTGCTATGAAATGAATCCATAGCATACAGTGTCATTCGATTTAACTCTAAGTATAGAGAATTTTGAGTTGTACGATAATGTGCGATAGTTAAAATACTCCAGGACGACTTCTATGTATTCACCGTTGAAAGAAGTTTGATACCCCTTAAGTTCTGAGTTAAATTTATTATGTAAGGTGCCGAAATGCTAGCCCCTGTATGGAGAGGCTTTCTCAGAGTCCCAGTGTGAGTGTTACGGAGCAGAATGTGATGAATATTACAACATAATGGAATATGAATGCAGTAAGGATGTGAAGGAGCAGAACCTCGAAGCGGAATAGTTATATATATAATGAAAGGAGCGAAGTATTAGAATCGGAACTCAGAATACGAAACTCTGACGAATGAACAGTAAAAATGGGTTGGCGTTAGTAACTAGATCACGGAAGGACATGGAACCTTGAGTGAAGGAGAGGAACCACGAGGTGTGAACAGTGACGATAGAACCTGGAGTAGAGGGGCGGAACCATGAAGGAGGAACAATGGACGCGGTTTAGAGAAAACCGGTGGTTTTCATCGCACCACCTTCGACGGGCAAGCAGTTTTCAAGAAATCGGAGCGATTCCATAGAGCGACTAACACGTGGCATACATAGGGATCCCAAAACCACTCACACTGCACGCCATCACGCGTTATTGTTCAAGCATCTTCGCCGAGCGATATCCGTCCGATCAAATGAGGCGGCGCGACGCGATAAAAACCATCGGATGGAAACGACCGTTAGCGTTGGGGCCCATACGCATGTATTAAGGTTTGTGGATTTAACAAAATTTAATTTAATGGGTCTATTCAAAGGTTTCCTCCACGTATGCCTGGAGCATTGAAGT
This sequence comes from Pinus albicaulis, assembly GCA_034641835.2. Classification (NCBI taxonomy): domain Eukaryota; kingdom Viridiplantae; phylum Streptophyta; class Pinopsida; order Pinales; family Pinaceae; genus Pinus; species Pinus albicaulis. The sequence continues at coordinate 293,573,751 of CM076581.1, forward strand.
TTATTTTAAACCATACACAGTTAAATATAAAATCCCAAGTCGAAGAGTAAGATATGAAGTTTAGAATGAGTTAAGTTGGTGATATTTTCCATGGTCGAGCTCAGAAATTGTAACTAGAGTGCAGACTAAGAGAAGTGTTATTAATAAAGGGAGAGTTAAGCAAAAAAAATTCACCATATATGTGATGTGTGGAAACCTGGTCATTTAACCAATGCTAAATTGATTGGTCCGAGTTTATTCGACTATGGTTTAAGCCATAGATTCTTCAAGGAGAAAGAGGAAGTATGAGGCTTGACAGAGGAAAACAAATATTACAGAGTTGAAGAGATATACAACAAAGGGATTCGAAAGTGCAGTGAACAGGTGGAATGTGTGAAAGACAGTGAACAAAGTATGCAGGACAGCTGCATGACTGCTATAGAAAGGACAAAACCAGCTAGCCAAAGGCTGAGTGAAGTTTATATACTGTAACTGAAAATGTAAATGTCTTATTTTTTTTATATTCTTTTTGATGCAAAGGCAAGTATCCTAAGGAAAATAAAAATGCCACTCTAACATGGAAATTTGTACAGATTATTATAATTTTAAATGAGTTGGACAAAGGAATGAGAAGATAGAAGTCAAAGAGTCATGGCTATTCACTCTAAATTCCTTATGGAATAAAAATAGTCATGTAATGAAGTCTATATATAATATCAACTTGATATGCATAAGAAGAGGTTAGAGAGAGTAAGGATAGAGAATGAAAATCATAGAAGATTGAGGTAGAAAAGATAAGGAAGAGAGGAGCAGAAAGAGATGCTACTGAACAGAGCTGATATCTGAGGTAAATCAACAAACATTTCTTGTGATAAATTGAGGAAGTTGGAGCTTCCCTATCAAGTTGAAGCTTGATAGCTATCAGTTATAGCTGGATGAGGTTGGAGCCTCCTGTAGGTTAGTGCCTGCAGAAAATTGAAGGGAGTTGGAGCTTCCTTGCAAGTTGTAGCTTACAGAATTGAGATTGGAGCCTCCTGTGGGTTGGTGCCTGCAAAAAAAACAGTGGTGAGAGGGAGTTGGAGCTTGCCTTTGCATCACAACAATAATAAGATGTGGTTTTCTCCCTTTATGGGTTTCCACTTATATATGTTGTCTCTATCTGTGTTACCTGTGTGCTAAGATGATTTATCAAATCTGCTTAATATTTGCTGCTCTCATAATAAGTTTAATATCACATTAATTTAATACTTGCTGCAACATATTAAGACTGTTCATATGCTAAGGTTGATTATAAAAGTAAGCTATAAATAAGCTGATGAAAAGTTGAAAAATTCTCATGTATGTATTGAACTGATTCACCCCCCCCCCCTCTCAGTTCAACTAAATTTCAACAAAGTTGTGGCTCATGTACTAAAGAATAAACATAATATAGGAGCGAGCAACTAATGCGTTGTCTGTCACTAGTTTTGTGTGAAATGGTCAAAATCAGAAGTGAGAGGCACCTCACCTCCTCACTACCAAATGAAACAATACGGAGTTGACCTCCAACGACCTGAAAATATGGAGACAGTACATCTGCTCCAATGTATCTCTGGGAGTACACTAACTGACTCCCTTCTACATAACCAGCTGGAACCTGTGGGAATGAGGGAAAATCCACCCCTCTCCTCGATAGCCCTGTAATGAAATATATGTCTTCCTCAGTGGGTGTGTACCACTGGTTAGGACCAACCTAGAAAGCATGTCGGTGGGCATTCCACCAGCGGATAAGATGTCTCAAAAACACACCATGGCCCTTTAAGGAATTAGCCTCCTCATAGAACTTGAGGAGGCCTACCTACCTTAGGAGCCCCTAGGTAGCTGTTGTAATAGGGCAAGGGTACACATCTCTCTCCCTCTCTCGTGCCTCCCACAGGCGAACCATGTCATATTGCTCTGCCTGTTGTTGTTGTTGTCCCCCCTCTTCTCTCTGAATGATTGACATATTAAATAAAAAAAATTATTAAATGAGACATGTATTTAGGAATATACATATATAATTTTTTTTGGAAAAAAAAAACAAAACAGTCAGTACGCCACAAAAAACAGTCATGCACCATGGCGGTGCCCCAGATGACATTAAACACACCGTAGGTAGTGCACCTAAAAATTTTCATAGCACCATTGACTATGTACGTTGTCAGGAGTGCGGTGCGCTAACTAAAATCTATGCCCCGACACGTATAGTTGGGTCTGCGCACCGACCTCTTGACTTCATTACATAGTCAACGATACGATATTTTACTAGGTCGCACCATTGACCCTGTCGACATGCCGAATGCGGTGCGCTGACAAACATACCCGCCTCGGGGTAGATATTTCCGTCAACGCACCATGTTGCTTCTATTCCATATGGTCAACGGTGCGGCCGTCTAAATGACCGCACCGCACTTTTTTTAGAATTTTAAAATAACGCGGTGTGCCTTTTGGTACTGCCCCGGACACAGTGTGGATACTGTTAGAACTGGTTGCGGTGCGGCCTGTAAATTTTACAGGAAACATCGCTGACCAGTGCAAACCGAACAGCTCGAGTGCATCGCGCGACAAAAAAAAATAAAAAATAAAAAATAGCTTTTAAATGGTTAATTTTAAGGTTATTTGTAATTCTAATCCACTAAAAAGCTTAATTATCGAAAAACAAGAAAAATACATGTACATTTGGCCATCGATGAGGCATATTGGCTGAAGAATTTTCAAAATAAAATTTTCCCACTGTTATGAAAAATGCAAGCTAGAGATTGGTGGGCAATGCACAGTGACAGTGCGTGCAATGGGTGCAATGGGAGCATCGATGTCAAGGCAGATCAGACAAGGATAAATTGCACTGGTGCTTAAGAGCTTTGGAGCACTGAGAAAAGTGAAAAATGTGGTTTTTTGGCCGTAATTTTTTTTTTATTTAACCCTATTCCGTTTCACGGGGTTTTATAGGTGCATTGATGCGGTTTCCTAATACTACACCAGGTGGTTTCTATTTTGGCATGGTGTTTTATGATGCACCAGTCTGGAAGAGTTATAAATAACTGGTGCTCTACAGTAATAAGACGCACCAAGCGGGTGTGTACAGAGCGCACAGTGTCCAGTGTGGCAATATTTTCTGCACACCGGTGTTTTCTCTTCTTGAGCACACCGGTGCGATTTTGGATGATAAGCGCACTGAACGAAAAACATCTGCAAAAACCTCCGCCTGCCAACCTCCTCTAGTAAACTCCACTAGAAACAGATGTCTAGGGTATTTTTATAAGGGTTTCCTCAAAAAAATCTGCTAGAGGGTCTTTTCCTTGTAGTGTTATAATATCTATAGATGTGATCATTCTTGAATGGTCCAAAACTAGCAATGTTGTTGAGCGGCATCTTGATCACTTGGATAGATTTGAACATGCATAGTATTTTCAAGAGTTTTATAATGAGATTCCATATCTTGGAGGTGGAATCCCTATACTAGATCAATCTATGGAATATTATTCTTAAGCACTCTCTCCTCTACATGAATCTCTAGCCACTGATGAAAATTTGAGTGATGTGATTGAAAGAATTCAGAGACTAAATATTCATTCAACCCCATCCAAATCAATTGAGCAACCTGGGCCATCTCAAAATGGTCCTCCAAAATGGCTGAGAAAGACACTTTAAAGTGTTCGTCTTGATGAGGTTGGAAAAACAGGAACAAAAATCTCAACTAGACATAATGGAGATGATGTAGACAATCTTGATTTACCTATTGATATGGATGTTTCTTATGATTGTGAACTGAATTTGTCTATAGATTTCGAACCAAATTACTTCAAATAAGTCGCTTCTCATGATGAATGGAGAGAATCAATGTAGGAAGAATATGATGCTTTGATAAAGAATGGCACATGGAAGCTAGTTGATCCTCCATTGGGAACCAAACCAATAGTCTACAAATGGGTCTTCAAGAACAAGTATAAAAAATATGGCTCAATTGACAAGCACAAAGTCAGGCTTGTGGTAAAAGGTTTTGTGCAGAAGGAAGGGGTCAATTATGAGGAGTCTTTTTCCCCATAGTAAAATGGGCTACCATCTGGACACTCTTTGCCTTTGCAGCTCATAACAGTTGGAAAGTCCACAAAATGGATGTAAAAATTGATTTCTTGAATGGAGATATGAAAGACAATGTTTTTATGTCCCAACCAGAAGGATTTTTTTTGAAGGATCAGGAACACAAATTATGCAAACTTGTTAAATCCTTTTACTTCCTCAAGAAAGCACCTCGAGTCTGGTACGATAAATTGACTAAGCATTTTCTAAAACTCAATTTCAAACATTATGATCTTGGTGATGCAACTTTATATGTCAATCAAGTTTGAAAAACATTTGTATATCTTGTGGTGTATGTAGATGATATTTTGATGACAGGGAATAATTAGAACTACATTGCATCCATAAAGAATGAATTGAGGAAAGGTTTTTAAATGACATATTTTGGCTATGTTAACTTTTATCTTGGTATTGAAGTAACCCAACATCCGAAGTTTATATACCTCTCTTAGAAGAAGTACATTGGAGATTTATTGAACACGATTGGCATGATTGAGTCCAATCCTTTAACTACTCCAATGCAACTAAATTTAAATCTCACATCCCTTAAAGGAAAAGAATTTGAGGATGCAACAAAGCACATCTAGCTCGTAGGAAGTCTTAACTACCTCACTACTACCAAACCAGACATTTCATTTGTTGTTGGAATCATCTCAAGGTTTATGCAAAATACTTGTGAGGTTCATTGGTCTACTGAAAAAAATAGTTCTAAAGTGCTTGAAGGGAATTCAAGACTTCAGACTCAAGTATACACAAGTGGGTAACCTCAGCATGATTGGATACTCTAATTTAGATTTTGATGGAGATAAAGAAATTGGAGTATCTACTTCAGGTTATATTATGAGTCTTGGATCAAGAGTTGTCTCCTAGAGGTCACACAAACAATAATTTTCAATATATTCCATAACTGAGGTAGAATATGTTGTAGCAGTTAAAGCAACGAAGAAAATTTTGTGGCTCAGGAAATTTCTGGAAGATTTGCAAGAGAAACAAGTGAATTCAAATCCTCTTTTGGTTGACAAAACTTCTACAATCAAGTTGGCCAAAAAACAAAAGTTCCATGATCCGACGAAGCACATCAATACAAAATACCATCTAATTTGACATCATGTTGAGGCCAAAATAATCCACCTACGGAATTGTTCCACAAATGAGCAGATTGTAGAAATCTTCACCAAAGAGCTTGGAAGGGAAAAGTTTGAAAGATTCAGAATGATGCTTGGATTCACCAACATCCATTTAGATTAAGGTGTGTGTGGGGGCGGGGGGGGAGATTTTGACACATCCAATCACCATTTTTGAATCTCCATAGATCCAAATGTCCATGAAACTTAACTTAGCTATCAAAAACATGAGAATGATGATTGCCTTGCACGTAAACTTGTGATTTTTTCCTCTTTCTAATATGCAGAAGAAAGAGAATTGGTGATTTTTATTAAGGTAAATAAGGTGTCCTAGTTCACTAGGGCTATGGTTTATTTGATTTCTCGATCAAAAAATCCCTAAGGCTTGGATTTGTCAATGAGATGGCCTTTTATCCATCTCTACTCCTTATGTGGATTCAATTGTTTGATATATGAATAAAAAAACCATTTTGTATAATACATGTAAGGGATATAATCTAATGTTATTGAATATATTTGTATGCATTCAAGAGAGCCCATATAACCATTACTTCAAAGGATGCATGATATTTAATTTATTTTTTGTCCTTCCATATTTTAATCCTACCTTTAAGTTGTCTCATTTACATTCCTCTTTTCCACCTATTATAGTCTACTCCATCCCAAACAAATTTAATGAAGTGCCAAGTGATGAAAGTGTGGCTGATGTCCTCTTCATGTTCTTTGCATTACATGTATGACTGCACATTTCCATGTTCAATTTCTTCAAATTTCCAGCATTATAAGGCTAACCATAAAATGTTCTAGTATTTATGGGTTTTTTAAACCTCTACACTTCCTTCCACCAACACCTCAAATATTCCTATGCTACCTCAAGGAATAGTGATGCATATTATATCTCAAATATGAAATGTACTCCATTAAGTGTTGGATAACCATGCCAAAGAGTTTTATTTTCCTTTCATTTTTATGGAGGCAACCTTCAAGGAATATTTAAGTCTTATACATTCATATATAAGGATCCCCTCCAAATGTAGGTGCCTCTTTGATTTCTAACTTGATTTCCTTGGGTTGTGATAGTTTGGATATTTGGTATCTGCCAAGAAGAAGATCACTTGCTACCTAAAGACTCATAATAACTCAAATAAGCATATGAATATTCCTTTTATTTATATTCAAGGGTCTACACAAAATCTATTTTTTGCCACATTCCTTATTCTCCATGCTAGAAAACTACCCACTATTGGAAAAGAGATAACTATAATTTTCCATATTGGTGATCCATCAAGGAACTTTTTAATAGGTTTCAAATCCATTCTTCCATGTCTACTAGATATATGTACTTTATCTTTAGAACTTGCAACCATAATACATCTATAGATTTTAACACTTGAATGAATTTTTCTTCTAGTGATTCCCAAAAAATATATATGTGCTTTAAGCCACATACCTCTAATGATTTTGGTTTTCTTGACTAAATAGTCCCTTCCTTTTACTTCTTCCCTTTCCAAATAAAATTTAAATATTTATTATTTATCCTATTTTGAATTACTTTAGAGAAGTTCTCTATAGAGTGTCAGTGAGACTTCAAGGACTAACAAGATTAGGGTTAGTATTCCTAAAAAAAAAAGGAAATTTGTTACACTATGAATGACCTTTTTTTCTATATTTGTGTAGAGTCATATCTAATATTTATATCCATAGTAATTTTTCTTCAATTGGAAAAGGTATTTCAATACTTTCCCAAATGGCTAGCCCTTGAATGGTAGTGACTCTTTGATGGATTGTTCATGAAATAAAAACAAATTATGATAAGATTTATTTATTTATTTTGTACATTTACCTACACGCCAATAACCTTCCTGAGTGTCTTTCATGCTTTAATCATATACTTTGGATTCATTTATGGATCCATTCCTAATATATAACTCATTATCTATAATGAAATGAGTAACGGAGAAGACCCTTAAAATATTTACACCTTTGATAGAGTTTCTTTATTTTACTTGTTTTATATATCTTCTTAATCCATCTGCTAGTGTAGAGATACAAAAGGGGAAAGTAGGAACCCCTACCTTAATCCTCGAAGAGTTTGACATTTTTTGATGTTGATCCATTAATCATGATAGAAAAAAATATGAAAGAGATGTAAGAGTGTGTCCAATTTAGAAAAGCTAAATTAAACTATCATCAATTAAAATATGTTTTATAAGTTTTAGTTAAAGACAAATTACTTTAACATAATAATTTGATAACTCTAACATGATTGTTAAGATTGGAGCTTTTTTATTATCATAATTGAATATAATTTTTATGGAACCACTATAATTGCATCGTGTATTTTTCTTCTATTTAAGAACCAAAATTGCTCCATCGTTATGGAGTGGTAGAAAATGGACTTATGCTCAAAGGTGATAGGAATGATTTTTTATATAAATTTTTTATAATATCCCATAAATATATATGTTTATACTTTTGGGTCTAAATAATTCATAAATTTTAGATTTGACCTTATTAGTCCCTTATGGGCCTCTAAATTAGACATAAATTAAGGCCCATCTAACCTTTCATAGGCACATAAAGGCTATATTAAATCTCTCCTTCTACACTTAATAATGTTTTTTAAGATTTGGTCTGTTCTTAGGAAGGTTTAGAGGTAATTTCATATTTGTGCCTAATATTATTTATTTTTGAAGAATATTGTGAGAATATTGGACAAATTATGAAGATTTGGAGAAGGAGATAATTTAAGGGCTTGCTCCCTACTACAGGAGGATCAAGATTGGATAATAAATGAACAAAAAAAAATGAAATTATTGAGAGATTTTGGAACTCCAATGATTGAGAAAATCTAGGAATGTGTTCCCTGTCATTTAAAGCAAACTTCTAGTGTTTGGAACCAGATACATTATTTAAGGGATATTAGAGGGGAAAGCTTCCTCCTTTCAAGGAGAATTCTTCCCCATCAATTTTTATAGGTACCAATTCGAATTGGCCTCTATAGGGATGCATTTTTTAGTCTTCTTGTGGAGAAAACTTGTTGTTTGGAAAATCCATTCTCATTTCTTGCAGGGATGTATTTGGATTGATTCAATAATGAATTTTGGTGTCATTTTTAGCTTCTAAGGCTTGTTTTCTTCCATAGGACTCTGATTCTCCTTGGGTTTGACCATCCAAGAAGCCTTAGATCCCTCTTGCACAATTTATTTATTTTCTTTTCACTTCTTATTCACATGCATCTCTTATTTGGTTTTTCATATTTATGTATTTAGTATTGTTTCTTTTCTGGTTGTAGGATTGTGTTAAATGGTTGAAGTGAGTTCTTTTGCAGGTTTCTTACATATTCACAAGCATTATTCATCCTTAGAAAAACTTTGGAATTTCATCTTCATCATTAAGCTACCAGGATTTGGTTAATAGTTCACGAATATAAGATTTCTAGAAATGCCTTGTAGCGAAATAGTAGTAAATTTCTGCTATTTTTTAGAATGGGTTAATGAGATTCATTTGACTTGATTCTAATTTTATTAGGTCATAATAATATTAATTTTAATAACAAAATTTACCCCATTGAATTTTCACATGATTAGGTTAGGAATTTGATAGATTAACTAGCTCACTAGTTCTTGATTTTTCATATTTTAGCATAGTAATTTTCTGTTATTTTTTAGCACATGTGAACATGGGTATTTTGGAGTGACTCCACTTGGAATGGAAACCTAATACATCCTAATTACTAACAAAAATTTTCCCATCCCATTTTCATTTGATTTACTTAATCATTTGGTGATTTATCTCCTAAATAGGACTTCCTGTAGCAAAACAAAACTTCTTGTAGCAAAACCAGGACTTCTTGTAGCACTCTTGTAGCACGTGTAAAATCGACCATATTTTCTCCCAAAGCTTGGTTTTTGTCTCTTAGGCCTGAATCATGACCCTTAGGATCTAGATCCATTATTGAGGAAGAATAAACACCACTTAGGACATGCATTTTTACAAAGTAGATTAGGCCTATTTATTTGAATTCGAGCTCTTAGGATTTCAATTACAAATTGTTGTTCTTGCCTAGGATTAATTTATTTTCAAATAAATACTTCTAATTATGCAATTATTTTAGGCTTTTATTTCATGAAATTCACTCCATTACATCATATCAACGAAATAAGGACACATTGTATGTTGAACATATAGTGTTGATACCTCTTAAATTTGTACGAACCTTGGGTTGATAATTAAAGTTGGTAGCCTTGGGAGTTGCAACATTATTGTTTCAATACTAAGGCTCGTCACTTTTTGGCGTTGTTGTTGTGGAGGTGTCAAAGTATGCCTTGTTTTATTCCCTAGTTGATTCGTTTATTTTCTTTCTGTAAAAACAAAAACAAAAATATTGCATTAGGCATATTTCATTTCAAAAACAGAAAATTGCATTTCATTAGCATATCTATATATATATATATATATATATTAAAAAATACTTCTACAACACCAACCCCCCCCCCCCCCCCATTTGATCACATATTGCAGTAAGAACCACATCACCATCCACTTTTACATGTAGTAGAAGAAGAAGAGGTGGAAAAAAATGTAGAAGAAATGGATGGTGATGATGAAAATGAAGAAGATCCTCTTGGATTTCCCATTCAAGATACTGATGTCAGTGTATATATGAAGAGCATCCCTCCATATTTCCTTCCTAACTTCCATGGTATGAGGTTAGAGGATCTGGAAACCTTTCTCTTTGAATTTGAAATATTTTGCAGATCTTATGGCTACTTATCACACATTGAAAAATTTAGATTGTCTCCTACAACATTAAAGGGTAGAGCTCTTAAATGGTTCATGAGTTTAGGTACTAATTCAATAAGATCATGGAAGGATATGCAAAATATATTTCTAGAAAAATATAAACATCGTGATCTTAAGGAAGAAATATTTAGAATGAATCAAAAATAATATGAGATCCTTGAGGATCTAATAGAAATATTTATGTATAATGTTAAGAGGGAAAAATGCGTCATGTAGGATTTGACACACTAAAAAATTTCTTACTTAGAACAATTAGGGATGAGTGGACTGATTTCCTTGATCTCATGAGTAGAGGAGATGTATACCAATTATCATTTGAATAAATTTGTGAAACATGCAAGCAAATATCCAAAGGAAGGGAAAGAGTAAGTAAATCAGCATCAACATTGGTAAGTCAAGTTGAACTTGGAAATTTTCTTGATAAATTTAAAAAAAAAATCTTAGTAATCTAAGTGAACAAGTAGAAATGTTAAGAATGCAAAATGAGCAAAAATAATATGTTGATATTTGTTTTATCCATGCAGAATCACATGCTACTAAATGTTGTCCATCATTACCAAGGTTGAAGTAATTGTACCAAGAAGACAATAGATCAAGTCAATCACCAAAGCAGCTATGTTATGTAGCTCCAAGATTACCATGGAAGCCTAGTCAACCAGGTATGGCTCAAGAACCTAATTCACAATTTCAAACCTATGCAAATTCCTCTCAAATTAATTGGAACACACTCCCTCCTTGGAAACCTTGGCCATAAACCAGTCTTGGCAACAAGGTTGGAAAGAAAATTATGGGAGAAATGCACAATATCCTCAATATACTCTACACCTAACTCCATGCTATCCCCATCATCCACCTCCACCACAACCAAAACCCCAACCACATCCATCTCAAATATCCACTCTCACTCAACTACCTGTATCACCGTTTCCAAACCCACACAAGGAAATATCTTAGCCCACTTACAATGTTGAGGTACAACACTTCAAAACATATCCTCTTAATATAAATGGTATTCATCTTAGTTCAAGAAAGGTATTGCAAAAAAAAAAATCTCTTGATGTCATTGAATGACAACGTACAGAGAAGAATTCAAATGAGGAAATCAACAATTCATGGGCTACACTTGATGGAGAGAAGACATCATATTCAAAGGTTGAGAAGATTCCCTCATGTTTACCATTAGATCCTCCATGTGTTCGAGAGAAAAAAAAAAAAAAAAGAGGAATATTTGAATGTCATGGTAGAAGAGGACATCCAAGATGATCCAAATAAGCAAGTGGACCAGGGTATCACAACTATATTGAAATATGGTTCCAGACAATCATTAAGTTGCAACAACACACTCTTCTATAAACAATTAATCTTGATCTCATCTCAGTCAAAGCAGTTGGTATCTCATATTAAGGTACATGTCAAAGCATAAATTTTGAGCCTCCACCTGAGTTTATATGCAATATTGATGTGTACATGGCTCTATTGGAAGTATTCCTATACTTGAAAGATATTTTTTTTTTCAAGTAAAATAGTATAGGAAAAAATAAAAAATAAAAAAATAGAAAAGAAAAAGAATAAAGGAAAGAATAAAATCTCAGGTTAAAACCTCATTTGAGGCGCCTGATATTGGCTCATTTATTAAAAACCTCCATGAGGCAGTCAATGGGATGGAAAAAAAGAGAAAAAGAGAAAAATAAAATACCCTAGGTGAAAAGGAAGTCAAACTTGGACTTTCTCCTCCTCTGCTCAGATGCTCCAAAAGGGTCAAGGTCATGCCAATCCATCACCTTCATCCATTTCCAACATCCACCCATAATTTCCAAGCTTTTCTCATTGATTTTCCTTTTTGTCATAAAATGCTACAGGAAGTCCTGTTTTTGCTATAGGAAGTCTAGGTTTTTAGCAGAAATGTATTTTTATTATATCTCGAAAACTGTGCATCCCTTTTCTGAGTTGTTTCATGGGGAGATGAATATAAATTATGGTAACATGATCAAGAAATTTCAATAATTTCCAATGCACACTTTGTGAGAAATCGATCTTCATCACCTAAAAAAAATTAATTTTTCTTGAGATTCGTGCATCAAATGGCTGATATTTTTGATGGGGAGGTGCATAAGGATGATGGCAACATGCTCAAAAAATTTCAGGTCAATCAATTCTATTGTTTGAGAGTTATGGATAAAAATATTCTGTTACAAGGGAGTTTTCCTAAAATGCTACAGGAAGTCCTGTAACTGCTACAGGAAGTTACAGTAAGGTACATGTAGGTGGATCGAGGAAAAACAAAATCACAAAGGGCCTTGAGTTGTAAAAAAATAAATGAGGAGATTATTCCCATCATTTCCTACCACCTTCTCATCACTCCTCCATCTCAAACACGAGGTTTTTTCATTCTAACCTTACCTTATGTCACCTTTGTAAAAGAAGTTTTTCTAAAAAAACACAGAGTTCCTTCACTCCATTTTTCCAAGGTCACACCACTTCCTCATAATTCTATAATAATCCTACCATCACCTTAATACCACCTCAGTCTCTCCCTCATCACTCATATAGAGCTGGAATTCTAAAATAAACAGAGAAAGAGGTTGCTACAAGAAAATTAACCTCATGTATTAAGCCATGTGTAAGCACCCGAAAATCCCTAAAGATGGTTTTGACCAATCATGGATACCATTAAGACTTGTGAGATGAATCTAAAGATAGTAATGGCACTATAAGGAGGATCCTCCACCAGTAAACATACACGTGAAGACTTAGTAAGGTGCCTACACACAACAAACAAGTGAAGTTAAAACACCTCGAAAAGAAAGAAGACACAAAAAATAATCAAGCATAAATACAAACACAATGATGCAACTCCAACTCTAGATCCAACTCCAACATGCATCATCCTGCAACAACTCAACCAAGAGGTGAGGCTCAAGTATGCAACTCTCTAACCTCACCCTTCAAATCTATTATAGCCTAAGAAAACATTAAAAATGTGAGAAGGAAATGTTTTTTATAGCCAAAATCAGTAGCAGAGAAACCTCGGCCTTATCTAGCAGTTAGATTCACTTTTCCACCAATACACACACACACACACACATGTGGGAGAGGAACAATACAAAAGTAAAGAGGACTTGAGAAAGTGAGTGGCAATCATTTAGTTGTGATGGAAGACAAGGAGTGCCAAGGGGTAATTGATGGTGAACTTAGTAACTAAAAAATAACTCTGAGTTTATTTGCATGCAATGAAAAAAAATGAAAAAAAGAGAGAAAAAAAGGTGGACCCACCACCTCTTGGCATTCAAATATTGGCTGCTACAGATGAAATAGAGCTACTAAAGGCATAAGATTTGCTACAGGAATTTTCTACACAAAAAACAGATTGGCTACAGGAAGAACATATTTTCTATAGGAAGGACATCTTTGATATAGGAAGTTAACAGAGGGCTACAAGAGAAGAAATTTTCTACTAGGGTGTTGGACAGTGATTTATTAATTGTTAAAAGGTACAAACAAACACAATAGAGCTACAAATGATTTGCTATAGGCATTTTGGGCTGCATAATGGTAAAATCTCCAAGGGTGAAAGGTATCCAAGTTAGTAGATTAGTTTGGCACATCATTCCTTTCTTTTGCCTTTCTTTTTCTTTAGGATATTCATTATCATTTCACCTTCTATAATAATAAAGTTATATGCGTTAAGTGTTTTTTATTTCAGAATTTGATGAGCAAAGAGAATTCAGATTGCTAGTCAAGGTTGTTCATAAATATTTAATGAATAGTATGATGTGTCATGGCCAAGAATCCAAAATTCCCTCTTGCAATTCAAAATTGAATCCACCATTATCAAAATTATTCCTTTTTTAGATCTACTACAAAAAACTTCCAAGTTGCTACAGGAAACTTCAGAGCTACTATAGGAAACTATGTTTCCTATAGCATCCCATGTTTTCCACTATATTGCTTGTTTTTTTTCTTGAGATAATTTTTACAAAGGATGGAAGGCAAAGGCATTGGGGGGAAACTTCAAGTGTGTTTTGAGAGGTATCAAGGACACATAAAATCCTATAAATTAGAAACTGAGTGGTACAAGAAAGACCTTAGCTTTGCACATAAAATTCATAGAATTCATGGTCTACAAATATGGGGGGAGGATTTAACAGGAGAAAACCCATCATCATAGAGAGAATCCATCAACATCCTGAAGTGCTTACCATTTTCTAAAATTGCAGCGAGATGGGATTCTTTGAAAGGCTAAGGGGGTATGATGATGAGGATGCACTTGAGGTTGCAGTAAATTTATAAGATCCAAGTGGACAACAATATGAACCAAAATCAAGGTGCTACACTAAAAAATAGGACCCATTACAGCTGAAGAATCACCTGAGAGAAAGAAGCAGCTTGGACCTACATTAGAAGTTCAATGGGAAACTGAGATAGGGGAAGAAATGAAAATAGAAGAGTAGAAATAAGAGCAACATGAGGAGAAACACATGGACTAACAAACAAAAAATGAAATATGCCAACATACATTAAGAACCACAGGGAAAGGAGGATGAATAGGTTGCTCAAAGGATGAGCAACAGTTTCAGTAGGGGGCTTGACGGGCCTCTAAATTAGACATAAATTAAGGTCCATATAGCCTTAATTAGGAACATAAAGGCTATATTAAATCTCTCCTTCTACACATAATAATGTTTTTTAAGCTTTAACATGTTCTTGGGAAGGTTTCGAGATAAATTCATATTTGTGCCCAATATTATTATTTTTGAAGAATATTGTGAGAATATTGGACAGATTATGAAGATTTGGAGAAGGAGATAATTTAGGTCCTTGCTTCCTATTAAAGAAGGATCAATATTGGAGAATAAATGAACAAAATATCATGAAATTATTGAGATATTCTTGAACTCCAATTATTGAGAAAATCTAGGCATGTATTCTCTATCATTTAATGCAAACTCCTAGTGTTTGGAACCAGATCCACTATTTGAGGGATTTTTGAGGGGCAAGCTTCCTTCTTTCAAGGAGAATGCTTCCACGTCAATTTTTATAAGTAATAATTTGAATTGGCCTCTAGAGGAATGTATATTTTAGTCTTCTTGTGGAGAAAACTTGTTGTCCAGAAGCTCCATTCTCATTTCTTCCAGGAATGTACTTGGATTGATTCAATAATGAATTTTGGTGTCATTTTTAGCTTCTAAGTCTTGGTTTCTTCCATAGGAATATGATTCTCCTTGTGCTTGGCCATCCCATGAGCCTCAAAACCATCTTACACAATTTCTTTATGTTCTTTTCACTTCTTATTCACATGCATATCTTATTTTGTTCTGCATATTTATGTATTTAATATTGTTTCTTTTCTTGTTGTAGGATTGAGTTAAATGATTGAATTGAGATATTTTGAAGGTTTTTTATAGATTAAAAAGAATTATTCATCCTTAGAATGAATTTTTAAGGTCATCCTCATCATTAATCTACTTGGATCTGGTTCCTAGTTCACAAATATAAGATTTGTGGAAATGCCTTGTAGCGAAATAGTAGTAAATTTCTGCTATTTTTTAGAATGGGTTAATGAGCTTCATTTGACTTGATTCCACTTAGATTAGGTCATAATAATATTAAATTTAATAACAAAATTTACCCCATTTAATTTTCACTTGATAAGGTTAGGCATTTGATAGATTAACTAGATCGCTAGTTCTTGAATTTCCAGATTTTAGAGTAGTAATTTTCTGTTATTTTTAGCATGTGTGAACATGGGTATTTTGGAGTTATATCACTTGGAATGCAGACTAAGACATCCTACTTAATGAAAAAAAATTATGCATCCCATTTTCATTTGATTTACTTAGTCATTCTGCGAGTTATCTCCTAAAAAGGACTTCTTGTAGCAAAACAAAACTTCCTGTAGCAAAACCAAGACTTCTTGTAGCACTTTTGTAGCACGTGTAAACTCGACCAAATTTGCTCCCAAAGCTTGGTTTTTTTCTCTTAAGCTTCAATCATGACCCCTAGGATCTAAATCCATATTGATTGAGCAAGAATAATCACCAATTAGGACATGCATTTTTACAAAGTAGATTAGGCATATTTATTTGAATTCATGCTCTTAGGATTTGAATTACAAATTGTTGTTCTTTCCTACGATTAATTCCTTTTCGAAGAAACACTTATATTTTTTCAATTACTTTACCCTTTTATTTCATGGAATTCACTTCATTACATCAGATCAACAAAATAAGGACACAATGTATGTTGCACATATAGTGTCGATACCTCTTAAGTTTGTGTGAACCCCAAGTTGATAATTAAAGTTGGTAGACTTGGGAGTTGCAACATTCTTATTGCAATACTGAGGCTCATTAGCCCTTGCATTGAGAGGGACTATAGAATTCATCTCACAGTCAAATTGCATTGACCATCCATAATTTTGTTTTAGTTTTGCTATTTTAACCAATGTTTCGGGAAAATGCTAAATATTCCTATTTTCCATAAATTCAAAAATAATTTTCTAATTTTTTGGAAATATTGTTTCTAATTTTTTATTGGCCTAGAAACGTCTGATGGTAAATAATAACCCTAGTGGAGAACATTTTATTTTTGGTATTTCTCAGTGCTTGGAAATTGATTTAAAAATAACACTAGTAAAAAATGGCTAATTAGTTACTAAAAAAATGACTAAAATTTGCATATAAACGACTAATTTTCAGTCGGTGACTAGTAGTAGCTATTTACAGTATCTTATAACGCGACCAAATTTTAGTTGATTTTAGCTTAGTCATTAATTGGTTGTCTCAATTTTATCATGTAGTAGTATATTTAGTCATAAATTTGGTAATTAATTTAATCATTGATTTAGTCATTAATTGTCACAATTAATGACAAAATATACAACAAAATATATTACAATATGATGAAGTGAGAAAACCAATTAATGACCAAAAAAAATTGACCAAAATGTTGTTCGTGCTATAAGATATTGTAAATTAGCTACTAATAGTCATATATATGCAAATTTTAGTCATCATTTGAAACCAATTAATGACCAAAGAAATATGACTAAATTTTGGTCGTGTTATAAGATACTGTAAATTAGCTACTAATAGTCATATATATGCAAATTTTAGTCATCGTTTAAAACCCATTAATGGCCAAAGAAATATGACTAAATTTTGTTCATGTTATAAGATACTGTAAATTAGCTACTAGTAGTCGTATATATGCAAAATTTATTCGTTGTTTGTAATCACAAATTTATCATTTGCAGTAGTCATTTATTGTTTTTGGTAGTTTCATATTCATTATATAAACGACTAATTTAATAGCTTATATTCATAGCATTTATTTTCATTAATAATCATTAGAAATAACTAATTTAGTTGTATATTCATTTTATTTATGCTCATCATTAATCAATATAAACTACGAATTTAGTAGTTTTAGATTTATTTTATGTTCTCATTATTAATTAACATAAATTAATTAATATGATTTTGCAACTAAATTAAAAAAAAATTATACACTGTGCATGTTAATTTAATATCAAAATACAAAGTTACACATATTAATTACAATACTAAACAATATCAAGTGCAATTATAAATAATTTCAACCATATAAATTATATTATATGAAATGTCGAGTATTACAATATGAGTTTCCACTTAATATTTGTTGGACTACAATTTACACATGAAATATTGTTTCATCACTTCAAAACATTAGCATTGTGTTGTGAAGAAATTGAAGGTGAATTCACCAACTGTGAATACTTGATCATGAGTCTCTATGTGGGTGTCTTATGCGAGATATTGACTCTAAGGGTATCACTAGACCGGTTCTCCTCTTTCTTCAATTCTTGTTTTTTACCATCAATACTAAGTTCCTTTTCTGAAAACAAAAAAAGTTACAATGTAATGTAAGACATGAAATATGATGAACACTAGAATATAAACTAAAATAGACTATAAAATATTTATACGACATATACCTCAACGTTAGCAATGTCAAAGCCATTTTTCCCCACAAAAGCAAGAAACTCAAACAAGTTTTCTTCAGTTGGGTGATAGTGGTCACTATGGCGCCAAATGACCTATATAAAAAAAGGAAATAAGACATCACCATAGAAAAAAACACCTAAGTAACTTAGTATTCAACCTTCAAGAAAAGCTTAGACACAATCATGCCAACTAAGTTAAATGCTAAAAAACTCAAGTTGTAAATAACTTGTGAAAACAAATAATCTAAGGTGTGATGTCTAATCCTTGTTGTTTTATTTGTAACAACATTTCATTCTCTAACGCATGAACTTGGTCAAGTATATAAACAACATGTGTTCAAATAACAACATGAAAGTAAATTTTTCTAATAGTCATGAAATTATTTTAACACAAAACAACTAAAAGGATTTCAATCAATATCGTGTAATACTAATTTCATCTTCAAGATTTGGTGGTTGTTTTAGTTGACATGATACCAAGTATTTTCAATTTCATAGTTAAAAGACAAAACAAAATAAAAATAAATGTTCAAAATACAATTAAACAATAAAGAGAGGATATCATGGAATGGACATTGCAATTATAAAAAATTATTTACGTGTCCATCGATTTCTTGTATGGCATTCCTAAAATATTTTCTTGCCCAAAATAACCATGATGTGAAAGAATAGAAACATTATAAACCATATGAATTCGTACTATAAACATTTCCAAAGTCAATGGCTCAAGTGCTCGAAGGATCTCCAACATCAAATGAATCATACCCAAGACATACTCTGCATTGTCTCCCCATCCTTTTTCCAATCACATTTCATGTAACCTGCCCACACCAGAGTCAAGTAACAATCAAACGAAGGCATTGGCTTTTGTTTTTATCTTTTATATGTATGAACTTTGAATCTGATTTTTTGTTCCTCGTTGTTGCTACAGAGTCCATCCCTCACCTTCTGAACACCATTACAAGGCCTTGCTAGATTTTGTAGCAACAGGGAACAATTAGGAAACATGAGGGAAAATGCTTTCCCAAGGTGGGGGCATGTTTCCCCAAAACGAGGTATTTTGGGCCTACCCTCCCAAAAAAGAGGTACTTATTGGCATCTCCCTCAATTGTTTTCATATAAAGGCTTAAAAAATGAAAAAATAAAAAGCAAAATATAAAAAGCCCTACCTCACTATAACTTGTATTTATCTTTTATACACTTTCACTCATTAATCCTCATTTTATTTTCAATGTTCATTGCACATTGTTATTTTTTAGTTTTAACTTTTTACCCTTGACTCTAGATACTAATGACATCATATTAGCATTTACTAATTTATTAATGTCAATTAATTAATTAGATTCTAGAATGATGGATTTAAATCAATGTATTAGTGTTTACCAATTATGATTCATTTATAGTTTATGAATAAATTATTCAATTATGAAATATGAATCTGAATCACGTTTATATAATAAACAAATTTTAATTAAGTACTATTTTATTGTTTACTATTTAGTATTTACAGTGTACAATGATGAATTTTCATGGGAATAATTGTTTTTGGGATTTTTCCATTATTATTTTTATTTTTATATTTTGAGAGACAAGGACCCCTATGCTAGGGACCCCAACATCCCCACACCCCCCTGAATTTACCCAAAATTTGGGGGTGCTTCCACACATCCCCCCACGTGTGTCTCCCTGCTCCCATGCTCCCTCATCCCATGAACTTAGTAGAACATTGATTATAGCTTAGATTCCATACACCTATGGTCAAATGTACTGGTCAATTATTGTCTTGTATTACTTGTACTTTATGGATGCCTCTTGACTTTCTTAAGCTTTAAAGGAGTTACCCATGTTTTGACTTGGTTTGATTGAATTATATATGCTTAAGTTGACATGGATTTTTTAAACATGCATCCTCTTATCATGATTAAGACTACTGCACCAAAATTTTTCATTACAAGGGATCCCTTAGCACAATTAACCACGGTTGCTCTTCGAGAGAAAAATTTGGTGGGGAGTATATATTTAACTAAAGTCCTCAATACTTGACCCTAGCAACAATCATTGTTTTCTGCGCAAGTGCATACACTAGCATGTTACCTAGAAGACTTGAACCCTAGTGGGGAATAAATTAGCTACTCACTTTCATCAAACAAGCAAGTTGCACTTAACAATTGACTTGGATTTGAAGACATGATTTGATGAATGATTGTTGTTAAATGAATGTATAGTTTTTCAATGATGGTTATGTGGTAATTTTGGATTCCCATTTCCCTAGAGCATTGAGTGTGATAGATTGGCCTTTGGAAAACATTCCATGCACTTTTAGTCCTCTTTGTTGAACATGCTATGGTGTTTCTTATCCCTATTCCCCTAATTTTATTTCTAAACTGTAACATCGGCTTCAATTTTCACTAATAATGTGGACACATGATAACAACATGAAATTCTATATACATCTTTTAGAATTCTCAAGTTAAATATGACTATCGAGTTGAAATGGTAAACATGTGATATTGGTACAATCTCCCATTCCTAGTCACTTGCTTTGACAATTTCTTAAATGTTGATCTCTAATGTTGACTTTGATCCTAAAAAAATAGATGCACAAACCTCCCATGAGTAAGAATATGAACAAAAAAAATAGTGACCATTGTTGGTAGGCTTTCCATATTGTGAAGACCTATGTACCCAATATCCATATTAGCACTTGTAGTTTAAAAAATGTATGATCAACCCATGGCTCTCAACATGCATTTGACAGAATTCTGCCTACAATAGATGTTTTGGTTGTAGCCAATAAACTATAGCAATGCAAAGCTTGAAGATAAAATGCCACTTGGGTCAGAATAGATGGCAGAAAAAGTACACATGCGAAACATTATTATAACCATATTAGTAAATTCATATTTAGTATTTTTGTTCTCATATTTATCTTTTTTCTTGTACCTTGAATTCAATTCCGTGGGCTATAGATTGTAAAACTCGATAGAACTCGTAACAGGTTGAGTTTCCTCACATGAGGGTAATTTGGGAATGTACAACCTAACTGGGCCTAATGGTTAAGAACATGTGATTTCTCCTTGTAGGTCACATATTCAATTCTAGTGGGGAGTAGGTTATGTACACATGAGAAAACAATTGTTTCCACATATTTGTGTGGCATTGGCAAGGTACCAAAAAATCTCATTCTCCCTTACAAAATAGAGAGATATGAATGTAATTCCCAAGTGAACTTCAATGCCAAAAATTTATTGAATAAAAATGAGAAAAAATTGAGAGCTTCAAGATCAGAGAGATAGTGCAAAGTAGACTTGAAACTATAAATTTAATGTTGGTAGGAAGTATAACACCACAATGAAATTGAGTTGTGTGGATAACTTAATAGAAACCTTTTGTGAACACAGTGTCCTCCTTAAACTACACATGACCCTATAGATCTTGGGTTTACATGCCCTAGTGACAAATGATTGAATAACAAGTTCATTTATTTTCCCAAATCAACCTAAAAGCGCCCTATATAAGCCCTTGAAATTGTTGGGTGTGGAGCCTGATTTTCATCTTGATTTAGAGATCCTTGTTTTAGTCGGATGTATACCCCATGAAAACTGTACACCCTTGCAGCGGGGAGGACTTATCCCCCTCGCGGGGTCTGGGGGCCAACGGTCCCTTGGCGGGGGTTTCGAGGGCAGTGCCCCCGAAGCTAAAAACATATGTAAAATTGCCTTGTAAAATTATAGTAATTTCTAGTCAATCTAAGTTGTTCATTAGGCGGATGATCTGACGGTAGAATTTATGTTTAGTTTAGGGTTTTTTTTCCCTAGAAGGCAACCCATCACTTGTATGAGGGCATTGTATTGTGGCTGTGTATTTATGAGTATTCTCAGAGAGAGAAACAGATAGGGAGACTGTGAGAGAGAACAGAGGATATTATAGTGGATCTATTGTAGTTTGTGTCTCTTCATTTTGCTGGATAATAGAAAGGAAGGATTGGTTGTTCGGGGTGGACGTAGCCCAAACTGGGTGAACCACGTATATCTGTGTCTCTCTAGTTTTATGTGTTTTGTGTGCTTGTGTTTTCTGCATATTTTA
Organism: Pinus albicaulis; assembly: GCA_034641835.2. Lineage (NCBI taxonomy): Eukaryota > Viridiplantae > Streptophyta > Pinopsida > Pinales > Pinaceae > Pinus > Pinus albicaulis. Next base: position 293,595,831 of record CM076581.1, read on the forward strand.
TGTGTTACATTTATCTATAATATATAATTTACTAACAACTGGTATCAGAGCCGAAGGTCTATTTGGTTGATAAACTCACTAGAAAGAAGGGTTCTTGGTTCGAGTGGGAGCAATGGTGGAAGATGGTAAGTTTAGGGTCGAGAAATTTAACGGACAAAACTTCCCGCTGTGGAAGATGCAGATGGAATATTATCTGTATCAGAAATATCTGTACCTACCATTAAGCGGAAAAACAAAGAAGCCAATGGCTATGACAGACGCAGAATGGGGGATTCTCGATAGAAAGGCACTTAGAACAGTACGGTTGTGCCTTACGGCGTCGGTAGCCTTCAATATTTCGAAGGAAACGACAACAGAGGGTTTTATTAAGGCATTGGCAAAACTATATGAAAACCCTCAGCCTCAAACAAGGTATTTATCATGAAACATTTATTTAATATGAAGATGTCGAAAGGTGGATCTGTTGCAGACCATTTAAATGATTTTAATACAGTTACCAGTCAGTTAAGTTCTGTAGGGGTAAACTTTGATTATGAAGTTAGGGCTCTTTTATTTCTGTGCTCATTGCTAGAAAGTTGGAACGGTTTAGTTATGGCCATTAGTAACTCTGTCTCTGGATCTAGTACTTTAAAGTTTGATGATGTTGTCGGTGCTATCCTTAGCGAGGAAATGCGATGGAAAAGCTTTGGTGAGACATCGGGTAATTATTTGAGTGCAGAGTCTATGGGAAGAAAAATGGAAAGAGGAAAGAGCTCGAGATATTGCAGTAAATCAAGAAAAGGCAGATCCAAGTCCAGATTGGGGATAGTGTGCTGGAAATCCGGAAAGAAAGGACACCTAAAGAAATATTGTAGATCTCGGAAGGGAAAAGAAGGAGATGCACAGCAAGAAAACAATCATGAAGCAAATGTGGCAGGTGATGTGTTACAAGATGCTTTGATTCTTTCTTTCGAAAATGTTACTGATTCTTGGGTTGTAGGTTTAGGGGCCTCATTCCATGTCACACCTGATAAGAAATATTTTCATGACTATGTTCAAGGAGATTCTGGACAAGTCCGTTTGGGTGATGATAAACCCTGTAAAATTGTTGGAATGGGTAAAGTTCTTGTAAAAAAACAGAATAGAAACCAATGGCTATTAAAGGAGGTAAGGCATGTTCCAGATCTGAAGAAAAATCCGATTTCAACAGGGCAGTTAGGCGGTGAAGGTTGTGTGACAACTTTCAAAGATAAAACTTGGAAGGTCACCAAAGGAGCCCTATTAATAGAAAAAGGAGAAAAAGTTGGTACATTGTATTTATGTAATGGTATTTCTAACTTTGTTAATGCTTTAATTTCCAAAGGAGCAGATGTAGCATTATGGCGTCATAGGCTCGGACGCATGAGTGAGAAGGGGATGAAGATTCTTCACTCAAGAAATTTGTTGCCGGGTTTGAAGAATGTTGATTTGGATTTCTGTGAGAATTGTCTTTATGGAAAACAGAAGAGAGTCAGATTTCTCAGAGTTGGGAAAGAAAAGAAGAGCGAAAAATTAGAGCTTGTGCATACAGATGTATGGGGACCTGCTCAGGTATCATCTCTCGGTGGCTCTCATTATTATGTTACTTTTATTGATGATGAAACTAGAAAAACTTGGATTTATTTTATTCAGAATAAATCTGATCTATTTGATATTTTCAAGAAATGGAAAGATTTGGTTGGGATTAAGACAGGAAAGAAGTTGAACTGTCTCAGATCAGTAAATGGAGGTGAATATTGCAACAAAGAGTTTGATAGGTATTGTTCAGAGCATGGGATTCACAGAGAGAAGATAGTTCCAAGAACACCACAAGAAAATGATGTGTCAGAAAGAATGAACAAAACAATCATGGAGCGTGCAAGGTGCATGAGATTGCATGCAGGATTGCCTTTACAACTTTGGGCAAATGCTGTAGATACCGATGTTTATATAATAAAAAAAGGGCCTTCAAGTTCCTTGGATGGTGGTATTCCAGAGGAAGCATGGATAGGTAAAAAGGTAAACTACTCATTTTTAAAACCTTTTGGTTGTGAGGCCTTTGTCCATATTAATAAAGAAAATAGAACAAAGCTTGAGGAAAAATCAAAGAAATGTACCTTTATTGGATATGGTGTTAATGATTTTGTTTATCGCTTATATGATTATGAAAATCACAAAATCATTAGGAGTAGAGGTGTAATATTCAATGAAAAGGTCTTGTATAAGAATCAGTTGCAGGAAAAGAAACAGGAAAAGGAAAATAAAGAATACACAGTTCTTGATGAGATCACAGAAAAAGTAAAGGTGCCTGAAAATAATAGTAATCAACAACCACAACAACAACAACCACCACAACAGCAACATGCACCTAAAACACCTGAAAGTGGTGTCAGAAGATCTACTAGGAGAAGTAGACCCCCTAAATGATACTCTCCTTCATTATATTATTTATTGTTGACTGATTATGGTGAACCCAAATGTTATGAAGAAGCAATGCATGTTGAAAGAAGGAAGAAGTGGGAGCTAGCCATGGAAGAAGAGATGGACCCCTTAATGCATAACTAGACTTGGGACTTAGTCAGGTTTCCTGCAGGTAAAACAACATTGCAGAATAAATGGGTTTACAAGCTGAAGGAAGAAGATGGAGGAAAACAAAGGTACAAAGCTAGACTTGTGGTGAAGGGGTTTGCACAAAAGAAAGGTATTGATTTTGATGAAATATTTTCTCCTGTTGTTAAGATGACTTCAATTAGAACTATTTTAAGTCTTGTAGCAGCAGAAGATTTACATCTTGAACAGTTAGATGTAAAGACAACATTTCTCCCTGGATATTTGGAGGAAGAGATCTATATGGAGCAACCAGAAGGATATGAGGTCAAAGGAAAAGAAAAACTAGTGTGCAAGTTAAAGGAGAGCTTGTATGGCTTAAAACAGGATCCAAGGCAGTGGTATCTAAATTTTGACAGGTTTATGTCTGAACAAGGTTATACTAGATGTCACTCTGATCATTATGTTTATCTGAAAAAGAAAAATGATGGCAACTATATTATATTGTTATTGTATGTAGATAGCATTCTTGTTGCAGGGTCTAACATGCAGGAAATAAATGTGCTCAAAAGAAAATTGGCAAATTCATTTGCAATGAATGATTTGGGAGCTGCAAAACAAATCCTTGGTATGAGAATAAGTAGAGACAGAAAAAAATCGCAAATTAACACTGTCTCAGAATGAGTATATACAAAAGGTGTTGAAAATATTTAATATGTAGAATGCAAAACCAGGTAGTACACCTTTTGCTAGCCATTTCAAACTTAGTAAGGAGATGTGCCCCAAGACCCAAGAAGAAATGGACTATATGTCTAAAGTTCCATATGCATCAGTAGTTGGAAGCTTAATGTATGCAATGGTCTACACAAGGCCTGATATTGCACATGTAGTGGGAGTTGTAAGTAGGTACATGAAAAATCCAGGAAAATAACATTGGATGGCAGTGAAATGGATTCTAATATATTTGAGAGGTACCACAAATCAAGCATTTTGCTTTGGTGGTTCAAACATTTCTCTACAGGGATATGTTGATGCAGATATCGCAGGTGACAGAGATAACAAGAGGAGCACTGTAGGATATGTATTTACTGTAGGTGGAACAGCTGTCAGTTGGGTTTCAAAAATCCAAAGTGTTGTTGCACTTTCAACAACAGAAGCAGATTATGTTGCTGCTACAAAGGCTAGTAAAGAAATGATTTGGTTACAAAGTTTTATGGATGAATTGGGTAGGAATCTTGATATGGGCACGTTATACAGTGATAGCCAAAGTGCCATTCATCTTGCAAAGAACTCAACATTTCATTCCATGACTAAAAACATACATCTCAAGTACCATTTCATACGGTCAGTATTGGAAGATGGACAGTTGAAGCTGGAAAAGATACACACTAGCCAGAATCCTGCAGATATGCTAACAAAAGTTGTAACCAGGGAGAAACTGAGAATATGCTTAATTTCAATTGGTCTTCAAGGATGACGATAAATATGAGAAACAGCGAGGTCCAAAGAGGAGCCATTGCCCAGCAAATGAAGCAGCGGTGGAGTTGCTACAATCAGTCTCCAAGTGGGAGATTGTTGGGTGTGGAGCCTAATTTTCATCCTAATTCAGAGATCCTTGTTTTAGCCAGATGTATACCCCAGGAAAACTGTACACCCCTGCAGCGAGGGGTGCGGGGGGGCTGACCACCCAGCTGGGGAGTCCGGGGGCCAGCGGTCGCCTAGCGGGGGTTTCGGGAGCAGTGCCCCCGAAGCTAAAAACATATGTAAAATTGCCTTGTAAACGTATAGTAATTTCTATTCAATCTAGGTCGTTCATTAGGCGGATGATCTGACAGTAGAATTTATGTTTAGTTTAGGGTTTTTTTGCCCTAGAAGGCAACCCCTCTCTTGTATGAGGGCATTGTATTGTGGCTATTTATTGTATGAGTATTCTCAGAGTGAGAAACAGATAAGGAGACTGTGAGAGAGAACAGAGGATATTACAACGGATCTGTTATAGGTTGTGTCTCTTCATTTTGTTGGATAATAGAAAGGAAGGATTGGCTGTTCACGGTGGACGTAGCCCAAACTAAGTGAACCACGTATATCTGTGTCTCTCTAGTTTTATGTGTTTTGTGTGCTTGTTTTTTCCGCATATTTTATGTGTTGCATTGCTCCGTGATATATAATTTACTAACAGAAATTATACTTGTGAAAAAGGAAGATTGGGAAACTTTTGTTTTGCCCAAGATAGACAATGAAAATTTTGACATTAAATCTATTCATACACAATTTTGGGAATTTTGGAATAATGTATTAGGACCCTCATTTTAATATGTTTGTTTGTGGATTCGGCCAACTATGCATTTCACGGAAGATAACGACATTTATGTAACAACCTTTTAGTGCCAACGGGGGCACTACACCACGTATGTTCTGTCTACTGCATGAAAATTTTCTTGTTGGTGTCACATACTGGCTGAGGAACCCATCAAACAATAAATAAAACTCTTTAACATCTACAAAGCATAGAGATGGAAAAATTTAAGCAAGAAAAACATCAACCATGTAGGAAAATTTTGGTGGGAACTTTTTCAATGTTGCATGCAGGGTTGTATGATTTTTTTCCACTATTCATGTGGTCTGCAAAAGAGTTGTTTTCAGTGTATGAGTCTTCCACATGGATTTATAAGTCTTTTATATATTTTCATGTTAAAATTTGGATGCTTTCCCAAAATGCACTACCAACAACCATCATTGTCCTGCCCGACTCTATTGTGACAAGGGCTTCTCTGGTTGGTAAAGCAGGGGTGGTAAAAATCCCCCCACCAGGGTACATTTAATCATTTCAACTCCCTCATGAGCCATCGTGGTCATGGAAGCAAGCCAGACATGTCGATGTACAAAGTTCATAGCCCTAGTGCTAATGGATTTCCACTTTGGTGTTAATTGGGAAAACACTAATAGTCAAAGGAAGCATATTAGAAAACCCCTATAAATCTTTTAAATTCTACGATGAACTGTTTCTATGTCCTATTGCATCATTTATATATTTATATGTAAATAGTTAATGTCTACACAGTATAAGATATATATATGCATAGTTCATGTCTGCACAATGCAAGTTATATTAATAGATAATGTCTAATAAATTGAAAATTCTAATTTCTCTATTACAGGAAACTATCCTCCTCAACCACTAGAAATTTTAGACAGTTGCAGTGAGGATATCCAAGTTTTTTATTGAGATTCAAGAGTGTACTACATCAAATATTAATTTCTCAATCTATGTAGTTACAAAAATTCTTGAGAAGAAATAAGCCATTGTGGGAAATATTAACCACATGATCTACTCAATAAGTAAGCCATGCGGTACTTTATTATGACCTTCAATTTGGATCAGGAAATGACAAAACAATTTAAACCATTCATAATATACAGTTAAAGAAATTGAATTAAGGCACATGCCTAACATTTTAAGCTATGGGTTCATCCCTTTCCAGATGTTGTCCAATTCGAACAACGGAGTAGGTCCATAAGAAAGACTAGATTCCACTGTTCGTTACTTATAAGAAAAAATTTCATGATAAGGATTTTATATTTTCACACATCAAGATTAAACAAAAGTTTCCAATTTAATGCTCCATTTGCATTTAAGAAAAGAACCACCAGAGCACCCTCTTTGAAGATAATTCTAGACTATAATACAAATATATAATGTCATACAACTACCTTTCTGACGTATTTATCTGGTAATATAGGTCTAATCGTTATTTTTACAACTTGATAAGTTTATACTTTATAGATGTAATCTTTTGACAGGGATAAGGATGGAATTATTGGCACATCCAGTAAAGGCTATTTCCTGATTATGTCGTCAACAATTTAATATACTAGTCACATCTCTAACAATAAAATCAGGATGTTTGCAACACTCCTTTATAGATATCAAAAAGAATAACTTAAAAGGGAAATATTCAAAACTCTAATAATACAAAATATATGTATTTAATTATTTATATTTTGTTTCTATGGCATCAATAATCAAACATCTCCAGTCAACATCTTTTGAGTCTGAATTAGGTTGGCAGACCAAATGAAGTTATAGGAAAGAGGTAAATATGTTTTTTTATATGGTGAATATTTTTAATATCATTCACAACTTACCTGCAATTTCAAGTTGGAAAAGGGTCAAGAATGATAAATGGGTGTGTCACTTGGGTTGGATGTGGTGAGGGTTTTAGATTGTTGGATAGTTTGATTGAGAAGTTACATAGATATGGATATATTTTTCTTTTCCAGGTTGCTTATCTAGAAATTACTACCATTTGGAGACAAGAGTGGAAAAAGGCTGAAATGTTGGGGTTGGTAATTGAGTAGGATGAACTTCTATTGGGATAGAGTCTAGCCTATGGCAAATATACCCCAAAATTTGATAACGAGGCTATAAGTGCTTGGCAGAGGAGAATTTGGTTTGATGGTGGAAGATAATTTGGAAATCAAAATGCCCAAAATTTTCATGCAGTTATCTTTAAGGAACAACTCCTTTCTTCGGAAATTTTACAAAGAAACAAGCTATGGAAGTCCAGATTGGTATATTATGTGTAAGAATTGTACCAAGATTATATGAGCTCTTTCTTATGGTGGTGTCCGTCTATAGTTCAGATATGGCAAGGATTTGAAAGGATCGCAGGTTCAAGACAGATATGGAGTGGCCTCACTATTGATGAGGGGCTGCATAAATAATGCAGGGATTCAATTGTTAAAAAATTCAAGATCATTGGCACTGTTAGCAGCTTGTAAAATTGGATTGGCACATAATGCACACATATATGTTCCTACTCTTCACTGTGATGTTCATACCATATATATTCTTCAAGTTTCAGTCAGTTTAAAACAAGAAATCGCCTAGAGTGATTCAAAAGAAGCAGATTGATAAAAATGGTGAATGAGATTTCTTTGATGGCACAAGTCAAGGTGATCCACCATCTAGTGGAGTTGGTGATGAGATTTCTATCTGATGATCATGTTCTAAAGCTCAAATTTGAATTGGGAAGTGGCCCAAATAATCTGGTAGAGTTCATCGCATTAAAATTTCTAATCACTCTTGCAACATAAAAAGATGCTCAAAATATTCAAATCTTTGGAGTTTCTCTCGTTGTAGTAAATTGGATAAATGAGATCTATTAATTGGAAAACCATACCTTGAATCCAATCTTTAATAATATCAATATAGCTTGTTCATCTTTATTAATCTTTCCTTTCTTCATTTTTATGGAGAACAAAAGAAGAATGTAAATGCACTTTAAAAAACTGCATTATTTGTGGATACAGAGACTTGGCATATTCAGCAGTCGTTGGCAGACCATTCTTCTGAATATGTTCATAACTTCATACTCACTTCTATTAGCTTTATGTTTTATGATTTCAGTCTTGCATGTCTCTTACATGATGTCTATGTATCACATGGTTGTTATTTTGGGGATATTTTATGGATTTAATGGAAAGATATGTTCCAGTTGGTTTTATGTTCTATTTTAAAGGATATGATGGATGGCTGATTCACTAAATTCAACTGGCAATTTTTGGGTCTTCATGTCGAATGAATCTCGTCGTCCTTTGTTAGGTGATTCACTTACCATACCTCTATCGCTATATGCTTAAAATATTTATGTAAAGATTCCCCTTCTTCAGGGCATCAAATAAATACCCATTTACATGAAGTTCATCAAGGAATCATATATCAAAGGGTCAGGTAAAAAGAAAATAAATCCTCATATCGTTCATGTATGGGACAAATTTCTGATATCATACTCAAGAAAGCTACACATCCAAAGTATTTTGACCCCATAAGTACTGTTGTGACTGCCTATATAGATGATACTTCCATTACCAAAACTTTGATTGACAACGGAGTATCTATGTCATCATCAAGGGAAATATGCTAAGATTGAACTTTCAGTTGTCACTTTTATGAAAGTGAGCATATCATCATATAGCCCATGAGACCAATGATGTTGTCTCTTCTAGACCCTAGTTTGGATTCTTCATTTGTTATTGTTGTAATACCACCCTTGTTTGACTTAGCAGCAAACTTTCATGGTGGTCTCTGATGATGTTGAAAAGAGGATCATCCACCCAGTACTCCATGCCCATTTTCTTGTCTCCGGTGGTTTCTTTAATCAAATCACATTGATCCTCCTTTGGAGCAGCGTCTTTATCACTACTCAAGGCATCCAACGGAAAATTTTCAGAATTTTCATTTTAGTTAGCGTGATCATCCTCAAGGGAGCCCATGAGACTCCCCTTTGTAACAGGGAAGACACCACCATTTGATTTTTATTCTTCAGATTCTTCAAACATATCTTTGACTCCCTTATAGCTGCCACCAAAATGTCCTTTAATTGGAAAAACAAGTGCCTCTTTATGGGATTGTTCCAATTCTTTATCAACTTTCAGGACTTGTATATGATTTCCCTCTAGTTAGTCATTGTCAAACTTTGGAGATCCATTGAAACATAATATATATGACCTTTCCATGAGGTCTAAAATGTGCAATTTATATTCAGGTTATAACCTCTAAGTGTTATGTTGTTTGTTCTTGTCCCAGTTGTCAGTTTCAATGCAGTCATGACATTTGAGCAGTCTGCATCATTTTTGATGTTTGTCATAGTTCAGCTATCACATTTAGGAAATATAAAAAGTGTACTGTGTTGGCTAAGATGTTCAAAGTAGCAATAACTCTTGTAATCTTGGTTTGAATGTTTGTCTCTATTGCATTTGTAGCAATATTGGTTGCATTAGTAGCAACAAGCCCCACAAAGGGATAGAGTTAATGAAGTCTTAAACCCTCTTGATCCAAATTATGCAAGCAAGTATATTCCCATTATTTCAAGCATTAGTGAACATCAATTGTCTACTTAGCCTTCATATTTTATGAATATAAATTTACCTGCATATCTAGAGCTAGCAAGCATCATTGAATGTTTCTTGCAGTTTTCAGATGCAAGGTATTTTTTGTTTCTTCACATTGTGACATCAGTATAATTTTATAGTATAATGGTGTGCCTTGTGATAGTGCTAGATCAAACAACTTGTATTTAATTTGGAATTGTTATTTCTGAAGCTTTTACAACGTTAACATATGGAGTCCCCTCATTCTCCAAAATTGCAAGAATATTGAGTTGCATTGAGTGATGGGAAAGGAAGAGTGAATGTTGTGAAACTTTTATCTAGTAAGCTTAAACATGAAATCCCTTGCTCTTTTATCTTGTCTATTGGAATAAAGAGGCAACTTCTTAGTATTTAGTGGTGTAAGTTCTTTGGACATGTACATGTTTCTACACTAGATCCAAAAGGAGGATTAAAATAATGGTTGGTAGAATGTAAACCAACCTTCCAATAAAAGACTTCGCTCATAATTTGAAATATGGTTGTTGGTTTTGGGTCCATTTCCAAATGTTGTTGCTAAATTTACATGGCTAGTAAACTAAAAACCTACGAGGGCCATATTAACAATAATAAATAGAATCATAAAAAGAACAAGTTTTTTTTTTCCATTGTTTCAAGATTTAGTGTTGGTATACCTATGCAAAAACAAAAATAAAGGTCAAGGGTGTTATGGTCCTATAATAATAGGGATCATAATTTTGAATTGGAAATTTTTTAATCTTGTAATATTGTACATACCTTTGCTTTCTGCAAATTTTTTCCTTTATTAAAAAATGAAAAGAGGGTATGTCCTAAAAGAAAAATCAAAGGACCAAAAGAAATAAGATTAAAAAAAGATATAAAGTATGAACTCCACAAAAAGAAACAAAAATAGATCCTGAAAGTGATGCACATTCAAATGGCGCTACTCTTAGTTTACTTTACGCAAATAAAAATTATGTGCAGCTTGTCCAAAATGCCACAATTCATGATAATCATACAGTTTAATCTTGATTCATTCATGCTTTTAAATTTCATGTCATGATAGTTAGTGAATAAATATCTGGCCAACCCATTTAATCTTGGCAGATCATTAGTTAGGTAGAGAATAAAATGAGGTCATAAGTTTAATCTGAGCCACTGGAAGTTATAAGGTTAGAAGTAGGTTAGTTTGCTTATCAAAAGAAAATAAAAGGGTCAGCAAGCTCAAATGCACCCAATAAAGGAAGTAAAAATGTTAGGGTAAATAAAGGGTAGGTAGATTACTTTCACAAGTAATGAAAATCATCAATTGGTTCATCTCATATCATTAATGTCTTACTACTTTCCCCTTCCTAATTCTAAAAAACCCTTCCTTCTTCATTTTCCCTTTATTCTAACCCTTTTCCCATTCTAGAACCCCTTTCCCTAGCTTAAAACCCACTTCCATTATTAAAACCTAAAGATTAGAAACCTAAATATTTTTACAAAAATATCACAAACATTTTTACAATTTACATATTCGGGACTTGTAAGATTCGCCAAGGTTTCTAAGCTTTAAGATAAACTTCCATCCTTAAAATTTTCCCTGATTGTAGCTTTGAACATAGTATTTACTTCTCACATCCTAATATTCCTAAAAAAGACTTCTCAAACTCTATTTAATCAAATAAATGCATCCCAATTAAATGGGTGCATATTCATTATCACGAATTCGTTTATTATAACTTTAAAATATTGGCACAAAAAACTTAATGAAAACATGGGTCATTTTAGATACATCTTAAGAGAAGAAGAAATGGATTCAATAGCCATAAGATAAAATAAAAATAAACAAGATCTTGTGAATCGTTGAAAGGATAGACACACCTATACTAAATCTAAATTTTTTCCTTGTGATAGAGATCAGCGATAAGTACCTTGTTCCAGTATATTTTCTATTTCATTTGGTAGCCCACGACCATTAACGTGAACAACATCAGGATTACCAATAGATCTACCCACATCAAGTGTTCTTCCAAGGATCTGCCCAAAGATAGAATATAGTCAGATATTGATACGTTGTAAGAGACCATTATGGTGGACAGGATGAAGTTGAACATAGTCAGTCTCTTTAATTTCAAGATACGTACATGTTTCAGGGATGGATTAATAACTTACTGAAACGTTGGTTTTGTACCAGTCACCTATAGGAAGAGTTATCTCACCATCAGGCGGAGGGAATAGAACAAGGATTAGGGCCCTGATAGCTACATTCAGTCCTTCAAAGCCCCCTATAAATTTCTGTAGATACAATGATGGAAATTAATAGTAGCTACCTATCTGATCCTTCACTTGGAATTTGTACATAAAATTATTTCCTGGTGGTATGGGGAATTTTGTGCTAGGTACTCCATCATGCCATAAATTTCTCCATTATATGGTGGTCTATGATCATTTATAATACCTGGGGCCTCACTAGGAATGTGCATGTATTGTTTGATGTGTTCTAGTTTTTGTATACTATTAAAAAATGATTTGTTCAATGATAGACCATAAGAGAAGGCCATCCCAATGAAACCTGGACTAGTTGAAATTGTTAGGAATGATCATCTTATACATAAAAGCAATCAGTAACAGCAGAAATCACCTATAATTTACATTTAGTTTCATTGTTCATACCAGGATTGGAGTTGCCCTGTGGGAGTAGAACCATTGCAAGAGCAGAGGAGAAAAGGCCAGTTGCATTTAACACCTCTAGACTCTGAATCAACCATTCAATGGCTCATAAAGTGTGGAAAAATGGGCTTGATTTTTTGTCAGTAAAGTCTAAGCTCTTTTTCAAGAACTTATCCTCAACCCTGAAAGCCCTAATGGTCATTGTTCTTACTATGGACTTGCCAAAATTATTTGCAATGGGTGATTTCGGTGTACCATTTAGTCTCATCAGTTCTAGCAGAAGAAAAATATTCTTCTCAAATACCACTACCTTGTCTCCTGAATTATGCATCGTCGGCATGCCATTGCCCTCATTCTTCCCGCCACGCTATGCATCATCAACATTCCATTGCCCTCATTCTTCCCACCATGATGTGCATCATCGGCATGCCATTACCCTCATTTTTCCCACCACGCTCCATAGAGGCCTTCCTCATTGTTGCTTACTGCTACGTTGTGCATCGTCGGCATGCCATTTCCCTCGTTCTTCCGGCCACGCTCCATAGCGGCCTTCCTCCTCAAATTAATTTTTAATGTGATTGCTAATTCCCACCACACTCCATAGAGGTCATCCTCAAAAATTTTAATGTCATTGCTGCTTCATAAGGCGCGAATTAGGCGCGATTTTTGAAAGCTATTAAACTCTCTGTGTGGTGGGACTCTCTAGTGGCTTTGAAAAATAATGTTCACGGTTTTTATTTGTGTTGTTTTCAAATATGGTTTTCATTTAGTGATTCTTTTGAACAAAATTTGAATATTTATTTTATTTTTGAGTGAACACAATAAAAATAATACTATACTCCATTAAGGGTTAGGAAAAAAAAACAATCATGTTAGATATAAGGAAGGGGTAATATTTATTTGTGGAGAAATTTTGACGAGAGTGATAATAAATTAGGGTAAAAAGGATTATTAAGGGAAAAAGAGTAACTGGTTGGTTGATTGGTTTAATTGATTATTATCAATGTTGTAGTATTTTTTTAGTTCTTTATTTCCTCTAGCTAGGTTAAAATTCCTGATGAGTCATTTGTATTATCTTTATAACACTAGAAAAGTAGAAGTCTCCAAGGAGTAGGACCACCTCGCAAGTGTATCTCCAAATGTCTTGACCCTTCTTACTAAATCACGTGTTATTAGTATATACTAGCAGCATATTGGATATACTTTTGGGTTATAGTGGCAATCACTCCATTTCGTCTCAAGTATACCTCAAATCACTTTGATTAATTACCAGTGTTGGATTTCTCTATAAAATTTTCCTAGAAGTAAAAAAGAACATGACTTTCAATCTATAAGGGTAGTTTCCCCAAGGAATGCGACCACCCCACAAGTGTATTTAGAGATGCCTTGACCCTTGCTAAACTGTATGTTATTATTATAGACTTGCAACATATTGAATATACTCTTGGGTTAGAGTGGAATTCATTTCATTTCATATCAAATGTAGCTCAAGTTACTCTCTCTCTCTCTCTCTCTCTCTCTCTCTCTCTCTCTGTTGGCAATATGATGCAGAGTGTTGTCCTTGATGGCAACCCACTGAATGAAGATGAAGACATGAGATTGTTGACATATGTTGTCCTTGATGGCAATCCACCTGATGAAGTTATTCTTGATTTGATGGACTTGGTAAATGATGTAAATCTGATGTGATATGATGTTTGTTGGCAATATGATGCTGAGTGTTGTCCTTGATGACAACCCACTTGATAGAGTGTTGTCCTTGAATGACAACCCACTTGATGAAGATGATGGCAACCTACTTGATGAAGTTGTGCTTGATGGAATATGTCTTGATGATCTTGTTAAATGATGTAAATCTGATGTATCTACAGTGAGTACAGAAGGTAATGAAGAAAGAAATTCAGTATGTGCTAGATCTATGATGAAAAGAGTATGTTTCAAGGCATACGCGGATTTTTCTAGTAGAAGTCGCGTATGCACGCGGTAAAGTACGTGCCAAGTCGCGTATGGGAAAAAAGCGCTCAAAAAGTGCAAAACCAGGGGTAACCACCATGGTATTGACCCATTGTATTAGGTAATGATTCGTCTAAATGACCCCGTCCAGGAATACCATCGGAAGTAATGTAGTTTTGGGCTCATGGTATTGTTTTGGCTCATGGTATTGAAAAAGGGGCTCATGGTATTGAAAAAAGGGTAAACCTATATAAAGAGAAGAAATTCATTGTGCAAATCATGAGCGTGGGTGCAAGATGTCTGAGCTTGAATGAATACTTCTCTCTGAAGTAGATCTGAATGGAAAGGGTTACAGTTGAATGATAGATCTGAATGTATGATGCACCAATGATGAAGAAGGGGATCTAGATCTGAAATGTACTTGTATTTTCTAGATCTGTTTATGGGATGATTGGATCTGTGATGAGGCGAACATCTGTCTGAGGTAAAGAGTAAAATCTGAAGTGATGTATCTGTAGTGAAGAAATTGCAATGACATAAAAGTCTGAAGAACCATACGCTAGTTCGCCGAAGAGGAAGCGCGTATATACGCGGCTTAGCTGAAGAAAAAGCGCGAATGCGCAATGAAATTAACTACGTAATTTGTACGAGAGGTATACGGCACGATTGATGTGGACGGAAAGCGCGTATATACGCGACATCGGCGAAAGGAAAGCGTATGCAAACTAAGGTTTACTGAAATGCAATGTAAAAATCGATCGTTACTGTGGTTTGCGGTATACGTCGTTGAGGTATATGTCTGTTCATGGTTGGCTGTGCTTAAAAGTATTGAAAGGGTTCAGTCTGAAAATATGATGAAACGTGGCCTGCTAGTGGTGTCCTAGTGGAAGCTTTGGATTCAGTGTGAAAATTGATGAAACGTGGTCCATAGAGGTACTGAGGGTTGTAGCCTTCGATCGAGGGGGTTATAAGCTCCCTTCCGAGGGGGTGGTAAACGAGATCGAGGGTCATAGCTCCCTTCGGGGGAAGGTTGGTAAAAGAGTCAGGGGGTTGGAGCTCCCTTCCAGGAGAGGCTGGTAAACGAGCGCAGGTGGGTTCCTGCGTGCTGGTAGGAGTCCGCACCAGCACATATGTTGTAAGATGTTTTCTCTATAATAAAATATTGAAGGCTGAGCAACTGCAGCGGTGGTTTTCTCCCGACTTGGGTTTCCACCTAAAAATCTCGGTGTTCATGTGTGATGGTTTATTCTGTTGTTACTACACATGTTTACTGTTTATTAAACATCTGATGAATGAATGATGGAATGATTTAAGTGAAGAACTAATAACATAATTAGATATCTATGTATACGCGAGTTTCATAAAGGGTATCTGCGTATATACGCGAGTCTGTTTCAGGAAAGTAGCGTATGGGTTTTAGAAGCAAGAAAAAGTAAAAGTTTTGAATATGCAGTAAATACTGATTCACCCCCCCCTCTCAGTATTTTTCCCAACAATTGGTATCAGAGCAGGTCCTTCTGCAGAAGCTTGATCGCTTGAAGGAGATACGTCGCAATGGGAAGTCATGAAGGAGTAATGTCTATAAAGCCACCTCTATTCAATGGAAGCAATCTGATATTCTGGAAGGTACGAAAAAAATAATATCTACAAAGTCTTGGTGCAGAAGTGTGGGCAATCGTGGAAGAAGGTTATCAGTATCCGGCAAGTATTCCTACTGATGCAGCAGAAAGGAAGAAATATGAAGTCAATGCCAAAGCAGTCAATGTTTTGTTAGGAAGCATGTCTGAACCAGAATTTGCTAAAGTGATGCGGCTAAATTCAGCAAAAGAAATATGGGACAAAATCATTCTGAGCTATGAAGGAGATACAAAGGTAAAAAGTGCAAAACTCCAAACTCTCAGAATTGAATATGAAAATTTAAGGATGCATAGTGATGAAAGTATTGCCAGTTTCTTTTTACGTCTAGATGATATTGTAAATCGAATGAAAAATTTGGGTGAAACCATAGCCGATACTACTCTGGTGGAAAAAGTCTTAAGATCTTTGACTTCAAAATTTGACTCTAAAGTTTCAGCTATTGAAGAAAGGCAAGATCTGCAAACTCTTACTGTTGTTCAATTACATGGTATCCTGACTGCTTTTGAAATGAGACAAGGAGGCCCTTCTCAAATCAGAGAAGATGCTTTTAAGGCGTCTGTAAAAGGAAAGGAAAAGGAATTTGTCAAAGAAACCAGCTATATATCCGAAGAAGAAGAAGCGAATTTTGTGAAAAAACTCCAACTAGGTACTGGAAGATTCAAAGGTAAGCTTCCCTTCAAATGTTTTGAGTGTGGAAAAGTTGGTCACTATGCTGCTAAATGTCCTTATAAAGAAAAACATGGTAAAGGGAAACAATTTGAAAAAAGGAAGAGTTATTATGCAAATGAAGATGATGATGAAGTGTCCAGTGAAGATGAAGAAGATTCTGACTATGATCTGAAAGTGCTCATGGCAAAGAAGCAAAAGAAGAAGGCTACTCGAAACAAGAAGATATCTTAGAAAACATGTATAGCAGAAATTGAAGAAGATGAATCAGATAGTGATTGGGGTCCTTTGAATAATCTTCTTTGTGCAAACAATAGTGAAGATAGTGAAAGTAAAGTTGTGGATCTAGAAGAAGCTCTCAAGGTTAAAGTTGAAGAACTACAAATTTCATCTAAGAAGCAAGAATCTATCAACAAAGAGATGATATATCAAATGGAAAAACAAATAGAAATGCTGAATGGACAGGTGGACAAGTATCAAAGGTTTCATACTTATGCATCCAATCGAATTGAAGAACTAGAAGCAGAAATCAACGATCTAAATGCATATCTCAAAAAATCAAGCAAGAAGAATGAAGGACTTGAAGCTGCAATCATCTCTCTGCAAGCAAATCTTGAAGCATCAAGTAAGAAGAATGAGGAACCTCTACAATCATTTGAAAAGGAAGGACTTGAAGCAGAAATCATCTCTCTCAAAGAAGATCTGGAAAAATCAAATAAAAAGAATGAAGAGCTGCAACAAACATGTGAAGAAAACGAAAATTGGTTGAAAGAAGAGATTCTAAATCTGAAGGATCAAGTAGAAGATGGAAGAAGGAAGGAAGAAAGCATGACAAAGCAATGTCAAGCCTTGGAGGTTGAGGTAAACATTCTCAAAGGTAAATTAGAAGAAAAGATTAAACTTTTGAGGTTTCAAGATAGTACTAATATTTTGGACAATATTCTGAGTAATCAAAGGTCTCCTGCTATCAAACTTGGTCTTGGTTTCCATGAAACTATTAAAGGAGAATCTAGCTCACAAGGAAGTGCTAAAAATTCAGAGGATGTCAATACTAAACCTGAAGTGTTGAAAGAGACAAAAGATCAACCAACAATCATGAATTCTCAAAGGAATTCATTCAAGAACGTTGAATGTTTTAAATGTCATAATTATGGGCATGTTGCAACAAATTGCAGGAGAAAATCATTTCAACCTCAATCAAACAGTTCCTACATAGAAAGGTACTCTGGTTTCTTCAAGGGATATTGTTTTTCATGTAACAAGTATGGACATAAAGCAGCCGATTGTAAAAGGAGGAAGATTAGAAATACTCATTATGATTCTTATGCTTATTTCTCTGGACACATGAGATGTTATTCTTGTAACAAGTATGGACATGTAGAAAAGGAATACAGGTTGAACAGATATGAGAAATTGGATAACTTCCAGCACACAAATAGAAAGTTCAAACAAATCTGGAAAAAGATGGAGGACCGATCAGAAACGTAGGGAATTCTGACCCTACTGTAGTCATCCGCTTCTGAAGCTTACTTTTCTTATTGACTGCAGGAATGATGTGGGATACATTATGAGATTTAGTAATGTATCGTCACAGGGGGAGCAATGTATGATGTCTCTCATGATTGTTTTGATTATTCTGGTTATATGTATTTCTGACAGAGCATCTAATATGAAGAAGACAGGTACAGGAAGTACAAGTTCAGGAGGAGATGAAGGAATGTGAAAAATTTCTATGCTTCACTTTCCATACACGGGTTCTATTAGCAAAAGTCGCGTATACACGCGAGTTCCAGCAGACACAGTCACGTATGCATTGATAATAAGAGAATTTATATGATAGCTGAAGATCTGGAGCAGAGGTTCAGGGGGAGCATCAGTATGACTGTTAATAACTGTATTATTGACTCAATATCAGCTTAGTTTCTCAGTTCTAAATAATGATGATATGATACATGGTTTCTTATGTTGAAGATTGTGGATGAGTCCTGTTTGCTTTTTGATGAAGAGTATTCATTGTTGAGATGAAAGTCTTATAATTCGGAGATAAGGGCAGTTCATGCAGAGATTGTTGCTGATGACTTGCTGATGAACGTATTCAGGTTGCACAAATTAAGAAGGAGCACTGGTTCAGGGGGAGCAGCAGGTTGAATACTAATGATTGCATTGTTGGCAATATGACTGCTTATTCTTTGGTTTTTGTGATACTCATGCTCAAATTATGATGACTTGGTACATGATTTATTATGATGAGATTTTGAGCCTTGGTTGCTGATAAGTATCTTTTGTGCTCACACATGGATGAGTTGGATGTCATTTGATTCAGAAATAAGAATAGATCATGCAGAGTTTGTTACTATGGTTGAGATCTTTTGCCTACATATGTTACTTCATGTTAAATCTTGAAGATCTTGATGATATTGGACCACATGGATGATTGCTTGACACATATTTGAAGATTTTGTTCTGAGGATCAGATCTGGTTAAAGTATAGAAGATGGTATTGGATACGCGGATTTCCTGAAACACAGTCGCGTATATACGCGAGTTCATGCACAGAAAACCGCGTATGTCTGATTGCTGACAAATTTCTGTTTGGGGTCAGCTCTCTTCAGCACAGCTGCAGTGCTGTTTGATATCTCTGATACTGTTTGGTATCTCTGGTGGTGTTCCAGTTCTCATAATTATATTTCTAATGTTTTGATAAAGATGCCTTCATGATTTGTTGGTGAAAGTGTTCAGGATGCACAAACTAAGGGGGAGCCTTAGTCATATGAAAAGGATGCTTGGATGCACAGATTCAGGGGGAGAATTAGCATTGCTGAGTATAATGCATTGTTGGCATTATGTTGGTTCTAAAATATGTTCTCTTTCTTGAGGACTTTCTGGTGTTGGTCATAAATGGTCATATTTGTAATTTGATGAAAAGGTCTTGTTGAGACCCATGATGTAAAATTGTAATATTCAGTCATGTAAGGACTTGTCAAATTTTGTAAACCCACTTGGTTGGGTAGCTGAGTCAAATTTTGTAAACCCACTTGGTTGGGTAGTTGAATTGAAATGTGTAAACCCACTTGGTTGGGTATTTGAGTCTCATATGTAAATCCACTTGGTTGGATCTTTGATGTAAGTATGATTCCTTGGTGATAAGAAGGTCATAAAGTCATGTACTTCATTGAAACATACGTTTGACGATTCAACATGAACTCAGGGGGAGCTTGGTCACTTCAGTATACATCAGATCTGCAGAACGCTTCTTCTACATGAGGAGAAAAGGGGGAGAGTGTGTTGGTTTTGATCCGCCCTTTGCCCTTGATGTCAAAGGGGGAGAGTGACATGGTGTTTGAATGAAGAGAAAGAATGATGTCAAAGAATGGGGAGAGTGACATGGTGTCATTGTATTCTTAATATACCTATCTGTTGTGGTGATCAAACACCATCATGGTTGCCATCAAGTCCAAAGGGGGAGATTGTTGGCAATATGATGCAGAGTGTTGTCCTTGATGGCAACCCATTGAATGAAGATGAAGACATGCGACTGTTGACATGTGTTGTCCTTGATGGCAATCCACCTGATGAAGTTATTCTTGACTTGATGGACTTGGTAAATGATGTAAATCTGATGTGATATGATGTTTGTTGGCAATACGATGTTGAGTGTTGTCCTTGATGACAACCCACTTGATAGAGTGTTGTCCTTGAATGGCAACCCACTTGATGAAGATGATGGCAACCTACTTGATGAAGTTGTGCTTGATGGAATACGTCTTGATGATCTTGTTAAATGATGTAAATCTGATGTATCTACAGTAAGTACAAAAGGTAATGAAGAAATAAATTCAGTATGTGCTAGATCTATGATTAAAAGAGTATGTTTCAAGGAATACGCGGATTTGTCTAGTAGAAGTCGCGTATGCACGCGGTAAAGTACGTGCAAAGTCGCGTATGGGCAAAAAGTGCTCATAAAATGCAAAACCAGGGGTAACCACCATGGTATTGACCCATTGTATTGGGTAATGATTCATCTAAATGACCCCGTCCAAGAATACCATCGGAAGTAATGTAGTTTTGGCTCATGGTATTGAAAAAGGGTAAACCTATATAAGGAGAAGAAATTCATTGTGCAAATCATGAGCGTGGGAGCAAGATGTCTGAGCTTGAATGAATACTTCTCTCTGAAGTATATCTGAATTGAAAGGGTTTCAGTTGAATGATAGATCTGAATGTATGATGCACCAAATGATGAAGAAGGGGATCTAGATCTGAAATATACTTGTATTTTCTAGATCTGTTTATGGAATGATTAGATCTGAGATGGGGCATGCATGCCGAAGTAAAGGGTTAAAATCTGTGTGATATATACGGTAGAAGAATTGCAATGACCTAAATGTGCGAAGATCCATACGCTAGTTATCCATAGAGGAAGCACGTATATACGCAGATTCTCTGAAGAAAAAGCGCATATGCGCAGTGAAGTTTATGTGCAGATGTATACGCTGGTTGATGTGGACGGAAGCGCGTATATACGCGACATTAGAGAAAGAAAAGCGTGTATTCAAACTAGGGTTTGCTGAAGTCTGTGGTAAGAAATGTCTGATCTGTTCTGCTGTTTTACTGATACCTGTCAGTAAGTTATATGTATCTGTTTCATGGTTGACTGTGCTTAAAAGTATGGAGTGGGTCCAGTCTGAAAATATGATGAAACGTGGCATGCAAGTTGTGTTCTAAAGGAAGCTTTGGATCCAGTGTGAAAATTGATGAAACGTGGTCCATAGAGGTGCTGAGGGTTGTAGCCTTCAGATAGGGGGTTGTAGCTCCCTTCCAGGTGAGGCTGGTAAACGAGATCAGGGGGTCGTAGCTCCCTTCCAGGAGAGGCTGGTAAACGAGATCAGGGGGTTGGAGCTCCCTTCCGGGAGAGGCTGGTAAACGAGCGCAGGTGGGTGCCTGCGTGCTGGTCAAGTCTGCGCCAGCACATATGTTGTAAGATGTTTTCTCTATAATAAAATATTGAAGGCTGAGCAACTGCAGCGGTGGTTTTCTCCCAGCTTGGGTTTCCACCTAAAAATCCTGGTGTTCATGTGTGATGCTTTGTGTGATGGTTTATTCTGTTGTTACTGCACATTTTTGCATTTTATTAAACATACGATGAATGAATGATGGAATGATTTAAGTGAAGAACTAATGACATAATTAGATATGTAGCATACGCGAGTTTCATAAAGGGTATCCACGTATATACGCGAGTCTGTTTCAGGAAAGTAGCGTATGGGTTTTAGAAGCAAGAAAAAGTAAAAGTTTTGAATATGCAGTAAATATTGATTCACCCCCCCCTCTCAGTATTTTTCCCAACACTCTCTCCCTCTCTCTCTCTCTCTCTCTCTCTATATATATATATGTGTGTATATATATATATATTATTTTTTCTATTTATGACAAGGATATTGACTATGTTAATATGTGTTCTGGTTAATCATTTTAATAGCAACTTTTATGTTGATTTAGTAGTGATTGTATAAAAGTGTTCTAATTTTAGCATTATAGATGGATTCATGGACCCCTTTAAGGGGGTCATTGAATCCATCTACCTAAATATTAAAATTGTGAAAAAGGGTCTCTAAATTTTAACACTACAGATGGACTCAAAGACCCCTTTGTCTCTAAATTTAACACTACATATGGATTCAAAGAAGGGGGTCTCTGGATCCATTTGTAGTGTTAAACTTTAGAGACAAAAGAGTATTCGGAATTTTAACATTGTAGATGGATTCAAATACCTATTTGTCTCTAAATTTTAACATTGCAACTAGATTCAGAGACCCTGTAGTGAAATGTAACACTTCAGTATCAAAATTGCAATTTTCCATTTCTGGAGTGACACAATTAAAAATTACTAACATAAATGACTAATTCATATACTTGTTGTACTTATTATTTGATCATATTTTTATGCTTGGACTATAATAGGCATTTATGTTAATCATTATTAATTTTGTCATTTATTATCTAGTCATATATTTTAATCCTAGACTGAATTAGTCATTTATGTTAGTCGCTTTTAGTTTAGTCACTTATTATTTAGTCATATATTTTATCCCTAGATTAAATTAGTTGTTTAAGTTAGTCATTTTTAGTTTGTTCACTTAAAATTTCTCAAATTTAGTAGTAATTCACTTGAAATAATTGCAGTGACTAACTTTTTTAGTCACCTAGTCACTAATTTCATCATTTCTACTAGTGTAAAAAATGAAAAATAAGCTAGTCTTTTTAGCGTCCATTCTGTTGGTGAGAGTTGTGGAACTAAAACTAACACTAACATTGACACTGTTATGGTATGTATATTCCCATTGAAAAAATAATTGTGGTGACTAACTTTTTTAGTCACCTAGTCACTAATTTCATCATTTTCTACTAGTGTAAAAAATGAAAAATAAGCTAGTCTTTTTAGCATCCATTCTGTTGGTGAGAGTTGTGGAACTAAAACTAACACTAACATTGACACTGTTGCAGATCCTTTGCACAAGTGGGAAGGAGAGGGGCTAAACACATCTCCACTTAATATTTCATTCTTTGGAGATAACTATTACTTTTACAAATTTCCACATTGTATATCATATATCTTATGAATGTTTACAGAGGACAAGGTATGTGTGGGAGAACAGAGAATATTATTATTATTTTCATTGTGCATAGTTTTTATCTGTGTGTGGGACAAGGTATGTGCGGAAAAACAAGGGTGCATAGGGAACTTTACTGATCCCCTCCTTTTACTTGTGCCAATTTGGTTTTCTTGACTAAATAGTACCCTCCTTTTACTTCTTCCATTTCCAAATAAAATTGAAATATGTATTTTTTATCTTATTTTGGATTACTTTAGAGATGTTCTCTATAGAGTGTCAGTGAGCCTTCAAGGAGTAACAAGATTAGGGTTAATATTCCTTCAAATAATAATTATTTGTTACACTATGAATGACCCTTTTTCTATCTTCTTGTAGAGTCATGTCCAACACTTATATCCATAGTAATTTTTCTTCAATTGGAAAATCTATTTCAATACTTTAGCAAAAGGTTATTCCTTGAATGGTAGCGACTCTTTGATGGATTATTCATGAAAAAAAAAAAAAATATATATATATATATATATATATATATATATATGATAAGATTTATTTATTTATTTTTTACATTTACCTACAAACCAATAACCTTCCCAAATATCTTTGATGATTTAATCATATATTTTGGCTTCATTTATGGATCCATTCCTAATATGTAACTCACTATCTATAAAGAAATGAGTAAAAGAGAAGAGCCTTAACATTTTTACACCTTTGATGGAGTTTCTTTATTTTACTTTTTTTATATTTCTTAATCCATCTATTAGTGTAGGGTACAAAAGGGGAAAGTAGGCACCCCCTACCTTAGTCTTCTTTGAAAATTTTTGATTTTGATGTTGATCCATTAATCATGATAGAAAAAGAGATGAAAGAAATGTAAGAATGTGTCTAATTTAGAAAATCTAAATTGAACTAACATCAATTAAAATATGTTCTATAAATTTTAGGTAAAGAAAAATTACTTTATCATAAGCATTTGATAACTCTAACTTTATTGTTAAGATTGAATCTTTTTTATTATCATAGTTGAGTATAGTATTTACGGAGCCACCATAATTTCATCATGTATTTCTCTTCTATTTAAGAACCCAAATTGCTCCATCATTATGGAATGGGAGAAAATGGAATTTATGCTCAGAGGTGATAAGAATGATATTTTATATGTATTTTTTTATAATATCCCATAGGGATGTAGGTTTATAGTTTTGCTTCTATATAATTCAGAAATTTGAGATTTGACCTTATTAGTCCCTGCCTCGTCAGGGACTATAGCATTTGCCTCAGAGTCAACTACATTGATCGTGCATTGTTTTGTTTTTTTTTCAATTTTAACTAATGTTTCGGGAAAATGATGAATATTTCTATTTTCGATAAATTCATAAATAATTTTTTAATTTTTTGGAAATATTTTTTATAATTTTCAATAGGCCTAGCAACTTTGGATGGGATATAATTCCCATAGTGGAGAGAATTTTATTTTTGGTATTTCTCAGTGCCTAACAATTGATTTTAAAATAAAAAATAAACTAATTTTCTGAGCGGTCATTCCATCGGTGACTGCTCTGACACTAACACTAACACTGACACTGACATTGTTATGGTACTTCTCTTCCCAATGATGACAAAACTGACACGGTTGCAGGTTCTTTGCGTAAGCAGGGGGTGAGATGACAATTACTTTTACAAATTTCCACATCGTATGAATGTTTATGGAGGACAGGGTATGTGCAGGAGAACATAGAATATTATTATTATGTTTCGTTGTGCATATATTTTTCTATGCACAAGACAAGATATGTGCGAGAGAACGAGGGTGCATAGGGAACCTTATTCGGAAAGGGAAAATTAAGGTTAAAATATTTCCTTTTGCTTAGATTTTACTATGCGGAGGATGAAGTATGTGCGAGAGAGCAGTTGCGTAGAGCTCTGATTTTAGAGCTATGAATATTTGAGGAGGACCTGGAGAAAATAATAATTAATATCTTTATGTTTCATTGTGCAGAGCTTTTATTATGTGAAGGATAGGGTTTGTGCAGGAGAACGGGTGGTGCATAGGGAAATTAATGTTAAACTATTAATGTTAATATGTGAGATTTTTTTTCACAATGGATTTTCTTTGTAGTCCCATGCATATTCATTTTTGTTATATTGAAAATCTACAAGTTTTCTATTTATCATAGGACAAACATCAAGATGATAAAATATCTGGAAAATGCGGTATGTGCGAGAGAAGAGAGGGTTTTGTGATTCCTCTAACAGTGTGTTATTTCTCTAAGCATTGATGTGACAATTGAATCTTTGTGGAGGACAGGGTATGTGTGGGAGAACATAATAATTAATAATATTAAGTTTCATTGTGCAAATATTTTACTGTGTTGACCTTTTATATTGGGAGCTTTATTTGGTAGGGACAAAATTAGGATGGGGCATTTTCGGGAGAACGGGGGGGTGCATAGGGAAATTAATGTTAAACTATTAATGTTAATTTATTATTATTATTATGTTTCATTACGCAGATAGTGAAATGTAATGTGCATTAACAACATAGTCATTGCCTCTACCACTAACGAGAGCAGTTGCGTAGAGCTGTGATTTTATAGAGATTTGAATCTTTTTCGACTAAAGGATGTGTGGATGAATATTATTATTTTTCATTGTGCAGAGCTTTGAATGTGCAAAATATGGGGTATGTATGTCAATTTCCTGAATAAATGCTTACATTATCCAGAAATGAAAATAGAGAACTCTGCAAATTAAGCAGCGGAAGTATTTAAAAATTAAGTTATCGAGAGAAAAAAAATAGATAAATTAATAACGATTTACTTTGACATAGGGTATAGGAAATGAATTAAATAGAGAAGTACAGATAAATGTCATGCATTGAAATTAACTTTTTTATTTTTGAATTCAGCTAAAATTTCTTATTGTAATGTACAAAAACGTAGTTCACAATTGGGCTATAGAATTTATTCTAAACATATTTTCTCTATTAACAAAAAAAAAAAACTAATAGTTATCTAAATTACTACATATCTTCGATATCAAAAGAGACATGGACTTCATTAACTTCTAGTTCAGTCTGATAAGGGGGGAACCATGTCAATGGCCATGATATCATCATCTCATTCATTAACGTCTTCCCTAGCATTGACATCCTCTACGTGAGCCAAATTATCCACACAAAAACTTAATCTTTTATTTTCCAATTGCAATTGCTCCAGCTTCAATTCTAGTATTGTGATTTTCTGATTTAAAACATTGAAATGGAACTTTGCTTTAGATTGAGCCATTTCAACATGATTTGACATCAAATCGATGAGAAATTCCAAAGAAATGATGATTCTTACTAAATAATTATTGAGATCGTGTTATGCACTCCATAATCGTGCATCATAAACTCAACCTGTGTCACACTTGCTCATAAACTTGGGGAATTATGGTTCTAATCCCTAACTCTATGTTTACAAAGTCACTCTAGAAATGTAAATATACCATCGATCTAACTTTCCTTGATTTTAAGCCTCTATCTTTTTCTTTAGTGTCGGATTTGACTCCGCACAATGTAAACATTCATTGTCTGAAGGATGTAAGGAGGAGGATGTATGTGAGAGAAAACGGGGGTGAATAAGGAAATTTAGGTCATCGATGTGTAATTAATATAACCATGAACAAATTTTGAATTAGTATTACTATGTTTCCTTTTGTGAAGTTTTCCTTGTGTGAAGATTTTAGTGTACAGAGGGTGGGTAATTCTTGTCAAGATAAATCCCCTCTACACACATAGGTGATCTCTCTAGCCCTAGAGTGAGTCTAGCAAATTGGGATAATTTCTTACCTAATATTCAAAATGAGACAAGAAAAGAGATAGAGGTACCCTTTCTTGATGTTATGTTCGAACCCGTTGATGGTGATCTTGATCCACGATCCTTTTAGGCTCTCTCATTACTACTAGTGGCACAAAAATACCTGAGGATGATCAAGAGGCAATGACAAACGCAACCCAATAGATAATAATCATTAAACATTAGCTTTCTAGCAGATCAAGGAGTACCAGAATATTATCATAAAAGATTATACAAATATAGAAAGCAAGCATGAAATGTTTTATTGATAAATATGAAAGGAAGAGCTTACAACCCAGGCCTTGATGTTGGAGGCCTCCCTTTGGTGAAAATTTGATTCCTTCATCGAATCTCTAAAGCATTCCTTCTCCTGAACAACTTAGGCGTTATCATAGTGTAAGAATGTAAAGGGAAGGAGAGTTCAGACCAACCCAACAATGACCAACCAGTAGTGGAAGGATGGGTACCAATTTATAGGAAGGGAGAAGAGGTTGGTGCCCATGAAAGTAGGAGGAAATTCCACTTTCTAAGGGATAAACCCCCATCGATGAGATCAAAGCTCTAAAATAAGAGAGCTTAACTCTATCACCATCGTTTAACAACCAACTCACTGCCCTAGAACTTCTATAGGTTGAAGATTCTCCTCCATTTGAGGAAACACTGTCATAAATGGATCAACGTGGTTTTCCAATAAATAAGAGTAATGGCAGCGCTAATCTGACATCAACGCGATCATGAAACTAGGAAACTCGCTGACCCAAAAAACTAGGGTTTTGACCATGTTTCTTCAGTAATCTTCCAAGGAATTTTTCTTTGATTCTTCAGGGGATGTCTTTACATATTTCTTCATGGTAGAAACATTGCACAGGGTCTATCACGGGGCACTTTAGGATTAGGGACGGGAAGTGAGCATGGTGACAAATTAATGTGTAACAAATGCCCCCTAAAGCATGAAGGAAGAATGGGGAGTGATGTTTGAAATGATTTATGAGCCAAGGCAAAGAACTCATATCACCACTAGGGAACTTGCCAAATCAAACACATTACAATATATGACATCTTTGGTATGAATATTCCTAACCATATAACTCTGCACTAGAAACCAAATAATACATAAACCCACGGCATGGTCGTAGCCATCTATCTAAAGAGATCATAGAAATGGATCTGTGGTATGGACGCAGCCATCCGTATAGATAGGATCATGTAAAAAATCATGAATACTCAATAACTCCCCGTAGCCCGGATCAAAATCAGATGTGATCTAGGGTCTTCACCGCGAACTTAATCAACCCAATGTACAAATCTAGCCATGCAAATAGATGTTTTATTGTCAAAAATGGTAGAAACCACCTTATTACTAGCTAATGAGGAAAACCGTTAACAGGCGCGAGGGAAACCACCAATAATTATGATGGCCCTCAAGGTAAAACAACACAATCTACAAGTGTGAATAAATGTGTTGAAGTCGAACACTTGCAGAATCATTCGATCAAAGGCCAATGATGTGAATCTGTCGTCAAACACGAAGAACTTGCCATTGAGGCATGCAAGCTCCAAGGTACTGAAAATAAGTTTCTAAACCACCTTCACGGATAATGAGCTGAAGTCGACAGGAAGTGATTCATCGAAGGAGGGACATAATGATTCCCACATCATCAACAAGAAACAACAGATATCTCAAGATGACAAGAGTGATTCAGGATTGTTCGGGATTATAACAGAGGAGGTCAGATATGCAAAGGATGTTTATCAAAAAGGACTTCTCTTGAACATATTGGCGACACGACTCTGAAGTGTGGCAGCATTTGATTCAAATGGGATCAAAGGTCATGATGACAAAAATGGTGATCAGATAGAAAAAAAATGGATTTCCCAAACCCATAGAGGAAAAATGATGAATGAAGGATATCCCCAACCCGACACGAATTGCAGATGAGTGTCATGTTCAAGAGTGACAAGCTGCCTAAAATACACATAGGATGTTCACTTTCAATTTTCCCCCATTATTGCTAACGAGTACCTCTTTATGTTGAGTGTGTAAGTTGATTCTTCAAATGAATCCTAGTAATTTTAACGAGCCCTAGGAAGGAGGAACTCGGTCTCGTCATGGTGACAAGTATTTCGTTGTTTAATCTTAACGAGTCCAACGAAAGGGTAACTCAATAACTTTTCATGTTTAAGGAGTTTGAAAAGAAACAAAAAGAAAACTCCATCATGTTTGTTTCCATAAATCATCTCTCAAATCCGAAAAGGTAGAAAAAAATACCCGAGAGAACCTCTTGACCATGTTCAATCAAGGTATTCCTTTTTTGTAAAAGGAATACCTTCATCGAACATGTTCAAGAGGTTCTCTCAGGTATTTTTTTCTACCTTTTCAAATTCGAGAGACGATTTACGAAAAAGGGACATGATGTAGTTTTCTTTTTGTTTCTTTTCAAACTCCTTAAACATGAAAAGTTACCGAGTTACCCTTTCGTTGGACTCGTTCGAGATTAAACGGCGAAATACTTGTCATCATGATGAGACCAAGTTCCTGCATCCTAAGGCTCATTAAAATTACTAGGATGGATTCATTCTAATAATGAACTTACATGCTCATTATATGTTATCCTCTTCACGTTGGCTATAAAAAATAAAGAGGTAATCGTTAGAAATAATAGGGAAAATTAAAAGTGAACATCATATCTGTATTTTGGAAAGCTTGTCGCTCTTGAATATGACACTCATCTGTAGTTCGTGTCAGGTTGGGTATATCCTTCATTCGTCATTTTTCCTTCATGGGTTTGGGAAATCCATTTTCCTCCTATCTAATCACCATTTTTGACATCATGACCTCTTATCCCATTTGAGTCAAATACTGCCACACTTCGGAGTCATGTCACCAATATGTTCAAGAGCCGTCCTTTTTTACAAACATAATTTTCTTAGCTAAAATCCTCTGTTACAATCCTGAATCACTCCTATCATCTTGAGATATATATTTTTTCGTGTCAATAATGTAGGAATCATTATGGTCCTCCTTCGACGAATCACTTCTTTTTGACTTCAACTCATTATCCAAGAAGGTGGTTTAGAAACTTCTTTTCAGTACCTTGGAGCTTGCATGCCTCAATGACAATTTCTTCGTGTTCAATGACAGGTTCACATCATTGGCCTTCGATCGAATGATTCTGCAAGTGTTCGACTTAAACACATGTATTCGCACATATAGATTGTTGATGCGGGAGCATTAGGCTCAGAAAATTATGTATATTTTATTAGAAATAGGGGTCTTGTGTTTTTAAGGAATTTGGGTTCACTAATGTAATTATTAATGTTTTAAGTGATTTTAAATAGGAATTAATTAATTATTGAGAGGAATTTGTAAATGTTCTCGAATGATTGGAGAACATGAGAGAAGTAGGATAGTTGAGATTCCATAGGGAATGAGAGATTTGAGAATTAATTGTAATTCCTAAATCAGAATTGGTTTCATGATTTTATGGGTTTGAAAGGATTTTTAGGGATAAAGGATAGATTTTATGACTTAGAGGATTCTTAGGAATTTGTTGAGTAAATTATGGATTTAAACTAGAATTGGTTATAGAATCCATTTGTATAAATTGTAAGCCTCATAGGCAGAGAGATGGCAGGTTTTTAGATAGACAGGGGTTTGTTGTAAGCCTACAGGAAAATTAAAGGAAGGCCACTGATTTGAATATCAGGCTAGAAAAGAAACACTGTGTAAATATTTTTTTATATATACTCAATTTATAAATTGTGAATAAATCAGAGGATTTGCATGAACAGAGTATTTGAATGGTGTGCATTGATTGAATGATTGATATGAGAATTAGTATTTCTGCATAAATTATGTATACAGGAGGAATCTGGCATAATTAAATCAGAGGATAGACAAGCAACCATCGATCACATAATGGATCGATGGTGACAATGGAACAATATGCATAAAGGTATGGATATTGGATTTAAAAATCCAATTGAATAGTAAAATTATGGAAATAACGATAGAGATGAATTCAGGGGATTGTGTGCTTTTAAAAGGTCAAAATTCATGTTATAATTTGGATTCTAA
Source organism: Pinus albicaulis (assembly GCA_034641835.2). Lineage (NCBI taxonomy): Eukaryota > Viridiplantae > Streptophyta > Pinopsida > Pinales > Pinaceae > Pinus > Pinus albicaulis. The sequence continues at coordinate 293,626,709 of CM076581.1, forward strand.
TTGGATTCTGTGATTGACCATCAATTCCAAAACCTGGATCGATGTCACTAAAAGGAATTTGGCATATAATTGTATGTTCAATACACATTTCGTAGAATTGTGGAAACCAGAGTAAGGTCAGATGGTATATAATATCAACGTCGAGAATTCAATCTCTATCATAATGGTTATGAATGTATTTTATGGTCTTGTACAGCCAAGAATATTATAATTATGTGGAAATGCTAATGACAGTTAAAACTAAAGTTTCATGCAACTCTTGAATGTTCCACGCAATTTTTTACAATATATTACGTTTCTCAAATCTTCGGCACTCTGAGCACCAAATTCTAACCTATTAAATATATTCAGAATTATTCTGATCTTGACATAGAAAGATTGCGTAAGATCTTTAGCATAGAGACATTGTGTTGATTATTTGGGGAAGAATTAACTACTATATGTATGCCTTGTCTCTCAGAAAAAAATCCGTTAAAGAAGAATGCGATGAAATGGAGCTAAAAAAGAGAAAGCTATGCATTGAGGGAAGGTAGAAATCGTGATTCAGAGAAATAACAAGTGTAACCGTAAGTTTGATGGCGTAGTGGAAAGAGAAGTGGTTTTGAAAACAAACAAGGGTTTTTCGCACAGCTTTGAGAGGGCAAGTGGTACTCTTTAGGAGAATACGATAGCATTAAAGAGGTGCCACGTTGCATTTCAAAACCGGCTATTTCGCGTGAGATAAAAACATTAAATATCACGCAGATTTTGATGCGATATTCGTTGGATTGATGGGCTCAGTTGATCTTTAGTGAAAGATGCATGGGGAATAGTTGTGGACCAAAGTCAAATAATAGATGACAACCGTTAGATGGTGAAGCTGAAATCGATGGTGGAAGAATGGTGTGAAAAATAAAATCGTGTAAAGGTTTATAAAGAGGAAATGGGTGAGTAAAGTTTCCATTTAATTTTAATTCAAAGATTTAAAACTTTAACGAAAAGTGGGTTTATTTCCGCATAATGAGAAAAGGTTGAAACGTGGATTTTCATCATGCTAAGGCATATTTAATTCTTGGGATATGTAGTATAAGATGAATGTGGGTAGTTTACAGCTAAGACTGTGTCATTTTGGTATCAGAGCTGGAAAAGCTCTTTTTAAGGATATATTTTTTTTTAATTGTAAAGAATGCATGCATGATTAAGGAAATAAGGAAAGCTCAGATTTTAAATCTGATTGACAACAGTTGTATATTTGAACAGATATGCAGTGAAAGCATGATAATGAGAAATTCATATTTGCATAATATGAGTTAAAAAGAAAATATGTTTTGGAGATTAATATAATTATATTTTGAAAGGTGTGTATATGGGTACAATGGTGATGACAGAAAGGAGATCAGATTTGAATCTAATAGATTGCAGCACATAGAGATACAGTGCAGATGAATTGTGAAACAAGATCACACAGAGATCTTGAAGGTGAAATGATAAGTGTTATTTTAACTCTGGTTTGAAGATTATGTTTGCAGAATTCAGGTTTCAGACAGTTAAAAAAATTCTTAGCAAAAGAATATCACAATCTTAAGAGCAGTGATAAAGGAATCTGGTAAGAGTTTTTGAGTAAGATGTGGCAAAACCTTGAATAATTCCAATATAGGTTGGATAAAAAGAACAATTGTCTTCTTAAAAGGTACAGATGAGTTGAAGCCTAGAAGGTGCAGAGAGGAATGCTCAAAAGGTTCCAGAGAATAAAGAACTAGTGCTTGCCAAAAGACCAAGTCCGGAGAGGGGATTGGTGAGGTAAGTGGCAACAGAAAGGACTTGCTATTGTAGAGGCTTTAGTACAGCTCATAGTAAGAGAAGATGACTATGGAAAGTCATGTGCAAGGTTCAAAAGAAAGCTATAAGATGAAGATGAAGAGTGTTAAAACATTCCGCAAGAACTGGATGAGTCAAGAGGAGCTTGACAAGGAGTTGGCAGACATAAGAAAATAATTTGATGTGTTAACAATGCTAATAGAAGAAAACCAGAGACATGGTTGGACCATGAAGAAGAAAGTAAAGTGGCAGAGGCTACAATAGAAGAGCGAACAACAAGTGAATATACAGTTAGTAGAAGAGCTGAGAAAGCTTGAACAGATGATGAGTGTGAATTTGAGGTGTAAACAGCTCAGAGAAACAGAGTTAGAAATGGAAGTTTCCATTTGTAGACTAGAACAGGGTGAAATTCTGGGTGCAGATGAATATTTGAGATCTGTGAAAGATCTTATGAATTATTGTGAGAATTCAAGACAACTAGAAGTTCACCTTGTTGAAGAAGGAATTATTGATGATTTTCTGAACTATTGGGCAAGTTCAGATCAGCCGAAATAAGTAAAGCCTTGTATTTTTGTAAAAAATAATTTTGATGTGATTACAGGTTTTACGAAGGATGAGAAATATTTTGAAACTGTCAAAAGTGCAGAAGAAGATAAATACTCTGAAGTAGAGAGTAATGATGAAGAATGTTTCTTGAATGAGGAAAGCAATGGTGCATTTATATTTGAAGCTGTTTAAGCACAGGAAGAATTTATTTTGAAAGAATAAGATGAGATTCAGTCTAAAGAGTTGATATGTGAAGCAATAGTTGAGACTGTTGAACTTTGTAATTTGCAAACCGACAATTTATGTATAAATGCAGGGATTATTAGTGATGATGAAGCACTTAAGAAATTTCAAAAATAAATTGCATTGCTGGAGTGTTTCCTGGAAAACTCAGAGTATGACAGAGAGAATGCAGAAGACAGAGTTCACTACAGTGGACAAGAACAGAGAAACATCATTGAAACAGATGGTGTGGAAAAGAGACTAGCTGATAGTCTCGAGAGTCCTTTAGAAAATTCTTTGGGAAGATTGAATCAGTATACTGATGTGCTGATTTCATAGCAGCATACTGAAATGTTGCTAGAGGGAAAAGAGGCATTGAGGCCTTATGGTTTTTATTTTAATAATTGTTTTGTGAATGCAGGTTTTGTTGCAGATGCTAGAGAAACTTTGGCACAGATGAGCAGCCAAGTAAAGAAAGAGGAAGAAAATTCTGTGGAAATATTTAATCCATGGAACAGAGATATTAGAATGCTATAAAATATGTTGAAGAATCAGGATTCAATACAGGAAGAGAAAGAGCTTGAAGAAGTGTAGAATGTGAAGATGCAAGAGTTAGAGGATAGCAGTAACAAACTAGAGAAAAGAGAAGAATATGGCAATAAATGGCAGACTATGTATCAGTCCAATTAATTGCTGAAGAAAGAAGACAAAGAAATTTTCATAAGTGACAATTAGGAATAAGTTATCAGTTGTAGAAAACAAGAGGGTAAGGATGACAGGGCGGCAATAAGAATAAAGATTCAGCAATCAAAAGGTAATAGTAATCAGCAGTCAGAAGATATATTGGACAGAGAAATTGAACTAATAAGAAGGATAATGATGAAAGTGTCTTAGAGGAAGACGTCAGCAAGAAAGAAAAGAAGCAGCAGTAGCAAGAGGAAGACAGTAGCAGATTGTAAAAGCTTAACCTGTGGGGCAATGCAACACAAGGTGTGGAGACCTAGAGAAAAGAAACAAACAACAACATAAATAGATGACAAGTTACAGAACAAGGTATGGGACCCAGGAAGAAAAAGATTAAAAGCACATGATCAAGAGATCATGACTATTTTTAACCTTGGAAGTATGATGCAGGAGAATTAGGCTCAGAAAATTCTGTGTATTTTATTAGACATAGGGGTCTTGTGTTTTTAAGGAAGTTGGGTTTGATAATGTAATTATTAATGTTTTGAGTGATTTTAAATAGGAATTAATTAATTATTGAGAGGAATTTGTAAATGTTCCCGAATGATTGGAGAACATGAGAGAAGTAGGATAGTTGAGATTCCATAGGGAATGAGAGATTTGAGAATTAATTGTAATTCCTAAATCAGAATTGGTTTCATGATTTTATGGGTTTGAAAGGATTTTTAGGGATAAAGGATAGATTTTAGGACTTAGAGGATTCTTAGGAATTTGTTGAGTAAGTTATGGATTTAAACCAAAATTGGTTATAGAGTCCATTTGTATAAATTACAAGCCTCATAGGCATAGAGATGGTAGGCTTTTAGACAGACAGGGGTTTGTTGTAAGCCTACGAGAAAATTAGAGGAAAGGCCACTCATTTGAATATCAGGCCAGAAAATAAACCCTATGTAAATATTTGTTTATATATACTCAATTTCTGAGTTATAAATTGTGAATAAATCAGAGGATTTGCATGAACATAGTATTTGAATGGTGTGCATTGATTGAATGATTGATATGAGAATTAGTATTTCTACATAAATTATGTATACAAGAGGAATCTGGCATAATTAAATCAGAGGATAGACAAGAAACCATCGATCACAGAATGGATCGATGGTGACAATGGAACAATATGCAGAAAGGTATGGATATTGGGTTTAAAAATCCAGTTAAACAGTGAAATTATGGAAAGAACGACAGAGATGAATTCATGAGATTGTGTTCTTTTAAAAGGTCAACATTCATGTTATAATTTGAATTCTAAATGGATTCTATGATTGACCATCAATTCCAAAACCTGGATTGATGTCACTAAAAGGAATTTGGCATATAATTGTATGTTCAATACACATATCATAGAATTGTGGAAACCAGAGTAAGGTAAGATGGTATATAATATCAACGTTAAGAAGTTTGTCTCTATCATAATGGTTATGAATCTATTTTATGGTCTTGTCCAGCTAAGAATATTATTTTTCTGCTGAAATGCTAATGACAGTTACAACTGAAGTTTCATGCAGCTCTTGAATGTTCCACGCAGATTTTTAAAATATATTACATTTCTCAAATATTCGGCACTCTGAGCTTCGAATTCTAACCTATTAACTATATTCAGAAGTATTCTGATCTGACAGAGAATGATTGCACAAGATCTTCAGCATAGAGATATTGTGTTGATTATTTGGGGAAGAATTGACTATTGTATGTCTGCCTTGTCTCTCAGAAACAAATCCGTTAAAGAAGAATGCGATGAAATGGAGCTACAAAAGAGAAAGCTATGAATTTAGGGAAGGAATAAATCATGATTCATGAAATAACAAGTGTAACCGTAAGTTTGATGGCGCAGTGGAAAGAGAAGTGGTTTTGAAAACCAACAAGGGTTTTTCGCACAGCTTTGAGAGGGCAAGTGGTAATCTTTGGGAGAATGCGATAGCGTTAAAGAGGTGCCTCATTGCATTTCAAACCCGGTTATTTCGCGTGAGATAAAAACGTTAAATATCACGCAGATTGTGATGTGATATTCGTTGGATTGATGGGCTCAGTTGATCTTTGGTAAAATATGCATGGGGAATAGTTGTGGACCAAAGTCAAATAATAGATGACAATCATTAGATGGTGAAGCTGAAATTGACGGTGGAAGAATGGCATGAAAAATAAAATCGTGTAGAGGTTTATAAAGAGGAAAATGGGTAAGTAAAGTTTCCATTTAATTTTAATTCAAATATTTAAAACTTTAACGAAAATGGGGTTTATTTCTGCATAATGAGAAAAGGTTGAAACGTGGATTTTCATCATGTTAAGGCATATTTAATTCTTGGGATATGTAGTATAAGATGAATGTGGGTAGTTTGCAACTAAGACTCTAAGACTGCATCAATTGTGTTGTTGTACCTTGAGGACCATTTTCATTATTGGTGGTTTCTCTCGCGCCTGTTAACGGTTTTCCTCGTTGTCTGGTAATCAAGTGGTTTCTACCATGTTCGAAACTGGCACATCTATTCACATGGCTATATTCGTACATTGGGTTGATTAAGATCGCAGTGAAGACCCTATATCGCATCTGATTTTGATCCGAGTTGTGGAGAGTTATTGATTATTCATGATTGTATACATGATCCTATCTATATGGATGGTTGTGTACATATTGCGGATCCATTTCTATGATCTCTTTTGATGGATGGTTGTGACCATGTCATGGGTTCATGTATTATTTGATTCCTCGTGCAGAGTTTTGTGGTTAGGAATATTCATAGCAGAGATTTCATATATTGTAATATGTTTTCTTTGGTAGGTTTCCTAGCAGTGATCTGAGTTCATAAATCATTTTAGCCATCACTCCCCATTCTACCTTCATGCTTTAGGGAGCATCTGTTACACAGTAATTTGTCACCATACTCCTTACCGTCCTTGATCCTGAAGTGCCCCATGACAGACCATGTGCAATTTTTCCACCATGAAGAAATATGTAAAGACATCCCCTGAAGACTCAAAGAAAACTACCTTAGAAGATTACTGAAGGAACTTGGTCAAAACCCTAGTTTTCTAGGTCAGTGTGTTTCCTAGTTTAATGCTCGCGTTGATGTTAGATTGACAGTTCTGGATTAGCGCTGTTAGTGCCCTTATTTATTGGAAAAACGCGTTGATCCATTTCTGGCAGTGTTTCCTCAAATTGAGGAGAAGCTTTGACCTCTATAATGTCTAGGGTTGTGATTTGGTTGTTAAACAGTGGTGATAGAGGCGAGCTCTCTGCTTTTAGAGCTTTGATCTCATCCATGGGGTTTATTCCTTAGAAATTTGACTTTCCTCCTCCTTTCATGGGCTATAACCTCTTCTCCCTTCCTATAAACTGGTCCCCATCCTTCCACTACTGATTGGTCATTGTTGGGCTAGTCTGAACTCTCGTTCCCTTTACATTCTTGCAATGTGATAATGCCTAAGTTGTTCGGGATAAGGAATGATTTAGAGCTTTGATGAAGTACTCTGATTTTCACCAAAGGGAGGCCTCCAACATCAAGGCACGGGTTGTAAGCTCTTCCTTTCATATTTATCAATAAAAAATCTGATGTTTGCTTTCTATATTTGTCTAATATTTTATGCAAATATTATGGTACTCCTTGATCTACTAGATAGATAATGTTTGTGATTATTATGTATATGATTACGTTTTTTGTTGCCTCTTGATCATTTGTAGGTATTCATGTGCCACCAGTAGAAAGGAGAGAGCCTAAAAGGATCGTGGATCAAGGTCACCATCAATGGGTTTGAACATAGCATCAGGAAAAGGTACCTTTATTTCTTTTCTTGTTGCATTTTGAATATTAGCTCAGAAAGTTTTGCATTGGAAAGTATCTAGTCAAGTTTCTAGACCCACTCTAGGGCTAGAGAGACCGCCTCTGTCTGCGGAGGGGATTTATCTTGACAACAACGGGGTAAGTGTGAGAACTCATGGTTCAAAGGCACTGAAAAGGAGAGTTTTCAACTAGTTTTTCAACATTATGCAACTATTGTTTATGTTCATAGCCTAAAAAATCTTGAGTATGCAGGTAGTTTCTGAATATTGGTTTGGTATCTTATCCTTTATTCATAGGCTTATTAAATAAAATAACGCGCAAGAAAATAAGGTGGTGTTGTTACTATTATGAGGTGGGAGAAGGCTAGGAGTACTAGTTACTCCCCTTGGTATGCTAGTGAAGTAATTGAACATTGATTCCTTCTCTATTTTCACTCCCTCAATTCTCAAGCATCATCTATCGATTTCAATTTATTATACCCAGTTGTTGTCATGTTGGTGTCTTTTTTTCGCTCTTTTAAGTACAACTGCAAGCTATATGGGAGTTTTGTGTTGTAAATTTCAAGGGAATGGTGTTTGTTTTTCTATGTCCCTTCCCTCGGTGTGACGACTTATTTGAATTCATGTCTAAGGCATCCCTATCCTGGACATAATTGTGTAAATATTTTGAGTGACAAGAGGTGGAAATTTGTGTTATCTCTTTTATTCCTGCAAGGAATAGAAAAACATTGGAGTCTTTCCATATATCCTAGTCATATTAGTGAGTGTCCTGATCTTAGAGTATGGTTGTTTAATTGTGTCCTTGTCACTACCGTGTTTCATATTTATTTAAATTATTTGTTATGGATTGAAGCTACCAATTACTCTTACATTAATTATCTATATGACCTTAGAGAAAGAGAGTGGAAAGTTCTTCTATGTTGTATATGTGTGTGGGGCTCGAAGAGACCCAAGGGTCGTACCAGATTTCCTAGTCATAGTGGTGAAGATTCTGAATTAGATTAGGGTTGAACACTTTTTTTCTTGCCATCCTCTTGTTGTTTTTTTAGTTTCATTTCTTGTTCTCGAGTCCATTTTTGTATTATTGGTTCTCTTGGAGACGTTATAACTCACCTATTATGGGGGGATGGAAATCCACTTGGAGGAAAAGGTGGTGGGGAGGATTTTCACCACCTCATATTGAACGAGTTAGCTTGGTAATTCTCTTGCATTATCCTCTATCTAAAAAAAGGCATTAATTTGTGTTTCTCTTGGTGTGGCAGACCCATAGTCATCTAGAATTCTTCTACTTTCCTCAATATTTTTTCCAAGTTTCCAATCAGATCGCCCTTTTCCCAATGTCACGTCAATGTGCGGAGGATTGGAAGGGGGCAACATATTATCAAGAAAGAGCTCAAAGGAGGCACACCCATATGCAACGTCATTTGGAGGACTTCACTAGATTGTATCATGACCTAATTCTAGGCCCTATTGAGGAAGAAATTTCTCATCCATAGGGATAGGCTTCCTCTCACAAAACTCCTCTCTCAAATATAGAGGTATTGGTAGAATGGAAAAACTAGATTCTGGATACAGGCCACACCAAGGGGTGTTTCAACTAGTACTTGCAAACTATCAACCTCTATTGGCAGATTAAATTCTTATTTGGGTGCACATCAGTCACAGATAGGAGCACCTAGTGGATTTCCTTCATTTATGGAGCACATCAATCACCAACTGAGAGATTTGGATCATAGAATGGATAGAGTACAGTAGAATCTTGGAATTCCCCCTATGATGAGGACTGGAATCAACCTTGTGATAAACCCTACACTTATTTGTATTACAGATTTCGGTCTAACAACAATCAAATTAGCTCATTCAAATTTTCAAACTTGCTCAATTGTTGCTGTCAAATTCATCCTTATGTTCACACATCTAACTGTCCAAGAATGATGGTCAAACTCATCCAATAACTTGGTCAAAGACTCATTCACATGTGCGGCCAAGAGAGAGATAGAAATATGGTCTCCAAAACAAACTTCTTTATGCTCGTATTTGATCTTCGTTAGTGGATAAAATGAAATTTCACATCATCTATATACACTTGTCAAGTGGGGGAAAAATAACCCAAGGGACACATCTCTTCACCCTCCTAGGCCGACTTTAATTTTCTAGGCTAACTTGTCATCCAAAATCAATTTTTTATTTTATGTTTTAATAATTCTTCTAAGTTGACTCAGGCATGTGGAATACCTCTCGATGCTACACAAAAAAACAACAAACAAGTTGGGGTGTGTTAGGTCCCTATAATTTGTTAGATTGGTAAGGCCAAATAAACAATGGTAACATCAAACCAACTTTGGAGTCTTAGGACCTAACCTTCCTGGACTCAAATAGGGCTCTCTCTATATTTGTATAAAAGATATAACTTGATTGATTTAGGATGTTGATTTTAGGCTAGTTAAAATGATAGGGTTATTTGTTTTGTTTTGTTTGGTTGGGTTTCTTGTTAATAAGAACAGGTAGAGTAAGAGAAATTCAAACCATTGGGCTATGGGGTCTGTGAAAGTTTTGAAGAGTACAACAACAAATCAAGGGTGTTTCATAGGGCAAGTTAACAAATCCAAATGGATCTTAATAGCTTATGTGGGTGTGAAATGAACATTAAGTTGTGAGTTTAGTTGGTTTAATTGGTAATTAAGAATCCTTTAACATATACTAGAACAAAGAGTCTTTAAGATCACTATGCTTAATAAAGAACCAAAGGACAAGGCAAACCATAAACTTCTTTGGCCTGGCTTTATCAAGTAAACTTTGAGACAACAATCCAGCAAACCCTAGAGAGAAGGGAACTCCTAAATTCTCTAGCTATTCACTTTCAGAGAAAGAAAACATTTAAGATAAAAATTTAGTAATGATTAAAGAGCAAGGAACTCCTAAATTCTTCAATCAGACTTCAAAGACCTTCAAAGTGACTATTCAAGATGGACCAAAGGACAAGGCAAACCATAAAATTCTTTAGCCAAAACCCTAGTAAGTGAACTTCAAAGAAAGCCTTAAGAACAACATTTCAAATGGAACCAAAGGACAAGGAAAACCATAAAATTCTTTAGCCAAACTCTAGTAAGTTAATCTCAAGGAAACAAACTAGGTGGAAATGGAGAGCAGGGAACTCCTAAGTTCTCCAATCAAACCCAGTAGAGGAAAACATTTAAACAATAGAAAGCAGACAGAATTAAGGTGCCTCTAAACAACATATATTAATCTAAATTTTATGCTCTGTTATAAGAGAAATTGATGCACAAAGTGGAAAACAAAAGGAAACAATAACAATATTAGAAAAACATCACCATTTAACCAAGTTCATGAATCCTGTGAATGTGCTTGTTCCATTGATATCCAATCCAAAACAGTTACAAAGCTACAAAGCCAACTTCTTTACAACTCAAAAATATATGAGGTATTTAGCTCAACGACCAACCAACAACCACAAACAATGAAGAATCCATGCAGTATTTATCTGCAAAATGAGGAGGTGATCCTCAACTAGGGTTTCAAATTTGTACTTATTACAAAGTTAATGTATTTTGACCTTTGAGACCATGCAAGGCCCAAGGAAAAATATCTAAGACCCATTCATTGAAATAATAACTCCTAACATAAATTATGAGATAATTTTGGAATATTTTTTACTTTAAGGCTTCTAAATAACTTTTTCAATAACTCCTGGTAAGGGCGCAGCACCAGTGCAAACGCGCAACGCCAAGGCAGAAAAAATGGCTTGTCTTGTAGCCGACTTTTGGAGGCCTTCCGAATGTCCAAATGAGCAATAAGATGGCTCATTGGAAAGCTAGTTGAGTCTATTTTCCAAATATACTTTCATTTTCCAAAATAGTTCCCGTATGCCCTATCAAAAATCACTTCTCCCAAGACTGTTAGACGCGTAGCACCAAGGTCAAAAAGAGGGCAGAAAGGTGATTTTTTAGTCGTTTTTGGCCTTTTTGAGGGACCAGCTTTGCTCCAAATATTCTTAAACTTTCTAAGGTTGATGTAATTGACATTAGGAACATGAATATTCTATAATTTTTCCATTTGGATGGTGGTGTTGCGCGTTTGGCCAATTTTCTACATGTCAAACTGTCAAAAATTCAAAAGGTGCACAAAAGTGCCAAAATTGGAATTTAGCTTGATGATTAAGCTTTAGAGACTTGGAGGGACACCTCAGCAAGAATATGGAGCTTCTCTTTCTCTTTTTCCTTGGTCAAAGCCCATATATTTGCATAGGCTCGTTTGAGCTTGGCCCTTGCAATCTTGTTTCTCATGGCATAATGTCTTGCCATCTTCCTCTGAATGTAAGTGTCTCTCTTTGCCTTCTCTAGTTGGCCCTATAGATGTAAATTTTCCCTCTCAAGCTAAGACTCTCTATCCTTTCTAATCTCTATGGCAAGCATCGCACTTGGAGTGAGCTTCTCTACCTCTTTTTTCCTTTCCCGGGCTAAAGCCCTCTTCAACCCAATGGTCTTTGGCCTCTGTCTAGGAAGTTGATCTTCCTCATCCTCACTGTCATCAAAACTTCCCAAGGTCTCATCTAGAAAAGCCTTGGCCTTTCCAGCCTCTTTCTAAGCTCTGATTTCCCTTACCTCACTAATGGTTTGCTTTGTCTTCAACTGCTGATTCTCTAGCTCAAAAAAATTAATCACATTCTTTGCCCTACCAAGATTAGCTTGAAGCTCACTAATCTTGATATTGATCAACATATTGATAATTATATCCTCATCGTAATCTTCAAGGTCAATCAACTGAAACTCCTGCTCAGTTTCATTTTTTTCCTCCTCCTCAACAACGATATGCTCTATATCCTTTTCCTTGCCCTTATCAACCTGTTTTGCTGATGAAGAAGGCATGGCCCATTTCACCTTAAGTGAAGCAAACAAATGCCTGTGGCCTCTCTGATATGTGAAATGAAATGGCTCAATGTTAATCATTTTAGTGCCAGTTGTCTCAATGTTCCTTTCCTTGCTTGATGCTCTGGTATCATGATATGAGGGTGAAGGGTTGTGGAAAGGTGATGAGGTAGGATCAATATGAGGTGACTGGATGTGAGTGGATGGTGATGTATGAACGGCGGTATGCGATGGAGAAGTGGATATGGGAGGATGAGAAGATGAAGGAATATCCTACTGATGATGGCCAGGTGGAGTAGTGAAAACCTCATTGGCAATGAATGCATCCCATGAAATGTTTTTTTGCTGAATTTGATGCATGACCACCATCTGGATGAGTGAATGATGAAATATGCTTTGCATTTTCTGATTGTAATCTCTATTTTTCACAATGCAAGCCATCTTGTCAATGCTACGGAAAAGATAATATGGTATATGCAGCATCATAACTCTAGTGCAATGCATAAGAAGACGGATATGGTATGAGTAGAGGTGGGAAAACCTTCCCTCACAAGTGAAATACTTCATTATTATCCTCATCATGGGTGCATATCTATCAAGAAGATGAGAAAAAGGGAAGATGGACTTTTGGTGATCTTTATACCTAGGTTTGAGGTATGGTTCAAAATAACTCATGTCTAGTTTTTCTTGTTTGAACCACTTCTCTCCCACACTAGGTATCCCTGTAGCAGCTGCAATGGAATTAGTGGACATCTCAAATGTAACCCAGAAAAGATTGACCTATTTTTCATGCAGATTGATGATGAATAGTCTTGTCAGCTCCGGGTGATTTTGGACTTGCTGCACTCTCTCACAAAACTCAAAGCATCCCACCTGTTTAAAAAAAGATACAGTGAGAGGAGAGGCCATGAGTTCCCTTGTATTGATGGGTTCAAATCTGTTTATTTTCCCTCCCTTGTGATCATGTCTTTTTGGCATTTGTGCCTCACCAACCATGCCACTGTCTTCTTCCTCTGACATTTTTAAACTTTTTTTTGTGAAACCATAGAGTGTAGGTGAAATGACTGAGGGGAAGGAGATGAGATGACTAGCTTAAGAAAAATGTAGGGAATGAGTGTGAATGAAGGGAATGGATTTAGGGAATGGGTGTTGTGACAAACTAGATGAATGAAAACCCTCAAGCAATGTAATTGTTAGAAATTTATATATTGCAGAGCAATGCGACACATAAAATATGCGGAAAACACAAGCACAGAAAACACATAAAACCAGAGAGACACATATATACGTGGTTCACCCAGTTTGGGCTACGTCCACCCCGAACAGCCAGTCCTTCCTTTCTATTATCCAGCAAAATGAAGAGACACAACCTACATCAGATCCACTATAATATCCTCTATTCTCTCTCACGGTTTTCCTATCTGTTACTCACTCAAATAACACACATACCATACACAGTTGCAATACAATGCCCTCATATAAGCGAGGGGTTTCCTTCTAAGGAAAAAAACCCTAAACTAAACATAACTTCTATCATCATATCATCGGCCTAATGAACGGCCCAGATTGACTAGAAATTACTATACTTTTACCAGGCAATTTTACATTTGTTTTTAGCTTCGGGGGCAGCCACCCCCCCTTGACCCCCTAGGCAGCATTTAATCACGGGCAGTGTTGCCGCCCCCATTAAGGTATAGGGGTCCAATGCTGTGATACAAAATAAACAAGATAATCAGGCTCCACACCCAATAGTAATTACCCTTGTTTATGACTGCTTTTCTTTAAGGAGGATGAAATAGGGATAAAATAGTGATCTCAAGCTAAAATTTAGGGTTTCCTTTAGGGTTTCCTTTAGGGTTTCATTTCCATTCAATTAAAAGTGATCAAATAGCTTCAAAGCAAGGTTCATGTCATGTACTTACCCCTCAAGAGTGCTTGGAGGAATTTGGAAAATATTTGAAAGCGCTTTGAAGTGATTTGGATGGCCCCAACCCTTGGCAAACTCCTTTGTCTAGGCGCACAGCGCCAATCGCTGAGGGTGCAGCGCCAACCCAAGCGCGCACCGCCAGTCTCTGAGTCCGCAGTTCTAAGGAAATTTAGCACAGGGTCCTTCTGGCAAGGGCACAGCGCCTTCACAAAACGCGTTAGGAATTTATGGCAAGGGCGCAACACCGGTGTAAACGCATAGCGCCAAGGAACCTAACCCAAATTCGCTCAGAAAACCCACAAAATCTTCCTTGCTAAATGCTCTTGATCTTTTGAAAGGTAACAATGGTTCCCTCGAAGTGTGAAATGGGCTTTTATAGGCTTGCGGATTTAATTTAACTTTGAAAAACCCACTTTCTAATGTTTGAAGTCTTTTTCATTTTTCACTGATAATCTTTGACACTTTTTTCTTTGCAGGTTGCTGAAGTCATTGAATTGGCTTTTCTTTTGCTCATTGAAGCTTGACATGTTCATTTTGACATATAGTAGCATCTTCAAAATGTTCTGTAGTTTCCACCATAAAATTCAAATAATCTTTTTCTACCCTCTTTGGCCATCTTTTTCAAATCTCTAAGTGCCTGCAGTTCTTTACAACAATCATTAGTGTTGTCTTCTAATTTCTCTATAGCCCTTTCAAGTTCATTCATTTATGTCCAGTTCACCTCACCATTTTTCCATATTTCATTAATATTTTCTGATAGACTTTCTTCTTTTTTGGCCTTGGGTGCTTCCTCCATGTTGTTTTCCTGCAAGTGATCACTACTTTGGCACTCAAATGGACTATTAAGTTCATAACCCTTGTCATCTACAAGACCAATTTTTTTCCCTTTCCCTTGTGTAAATTGTTTTCATTCAAGAGGAGACAGTCTATATCATCAGTACTTTCTACTGATAAATCTTCCAACACCTCTACAGAAGTGCTAAACTTTGTCCATTTTTCTCACTTGCAGGTTCTGAACTGAGAAGATAATCCTCTTTGGAAATTTTTAGGTCCTTCTTGAATAACCATGTCTTGACATTCTATTACATCTGAGCTAGATTCTAGCAAATGAAAAACAGTTCCTGAAACATCTAAGGATTTTGGGGAGCCAGAAGAATACTTGTCATAATCAATCCTTCTCATATGTGTGTTGACCTCATCAGAATGAAAGGATGACCTTGAAAAATACAAAACCCTAATGACCTAATGGGAGTGCTTTTTGACCTGATTTTGAATGAAATTTGACTTAAAAACTTTCAAGTGAAAAGATCATTTCCCGAAGTGCTATTGTGCTCAAGGGGACATGGGAATGAGTTAGCAAAAAGAAATCTTAGAGGGAGGATGGAGTTTATTGACAGGGGAAAATGGGGAAATGAGGTCTTAGGCAGGAAAGAAGGATGAAAATGAGAGGTAAAAACCCATAATGAGTCTTTTAAGGGCAACAGGGTGACTTTGAGATGACAAACTGATAGATAGGGAAAAAGGTTTTATGAAGATAATGAAGGCAGTGAGATTTCTGAAACTCAAGATATTCAAGGAATATTTTTTTCAGAAAACTATAACCATCTTGTAGTCATCCAAAGATAGTGAAAAATATTTATGACTAACAAGGTGCATTGAAGTTCACTCAGGCATTCCATCAGACCCATAATGCTCTTCAAGTGGCAGCAAAGAGTTAATAGTTGTGGATGCCTTAGATTTTTTGAAATCCAAATAATGGGGTTTTATGAATCTAGTTTATTTACTTGTTTGTGTCCTATTTTTTTAAGCCAAATTCTAGCTCAAGTAACTTAGGCCTTCAGCATAGGTTGTTTGTTGAGCATTGAAACACTTTATGTGTTTATGTTGCAAAAATTGTGGTTATGTCACTGGTCTAGTTTCCCAAATGGAAGACCATACCAAACACCAAACTGATTTAATAAAATCTATGCATAGTGAAGATTGTAATCATATGAAACATTACTTGAGTACATTCATTTTATAAGAAATAATAAATAATATTACCATGCTTAAATTTTTTGTAAAAAAAAAACTATAAACAATATAATAGAATCTATGACTCAGAGAATATATATATATATAGTAGTTGAGGAGTACATTCCATCTATAAGAAATAATATATAATATTGTTATACTTGAAAAAATTGTGAAGAAAAAAAATTGATTAGCTTATTATTTAATAAATTTTAATAAATTTTTACAATTAAATACTTTCAGAATAAATTTATTAAATTTATTTTAAATTTTCTAAAAAGATATAATATAAATTTTATTAGCATTAATGCAAAAAGAAATGAAATACTTGTTATTATATATTTATAAAGAAAAAGCTACCCTAAAAAATGTGTGCAAATAAATACATGAAAGACCATTGTAATCTCACCTTTCAAAATCTTTCTCCATGTACAATTACATTAAAGCTTCTTCCCGCTTGAGTTGGGTCCCGTACATCAATAGTTGGAAATGGACTTCAATCATTCAGCCTCACATTCTAATGTGAAGATCAATTCAATCATGATTCAAGATTGCATTTCAAAAAATTATGAGAGAGCATGTAAAGTTTAACTTGGCCAACCATGTGAAAATATTGAGTAAAGATGAGAAAAGTGTACTCACGTGAATATTAATATTAAGACAAATTAAAAGGACGTTATAGTAAAATTTAAAAATTATAATTACACCGAAGGCGTTATATTGTGGGGTTTTAATTCTCAACACTGTAGAGATTCGTCGTCTTCGACACAATCTCTGACACGTGTCGAGTACCACCTGTCTGGTTCGGGCCCTGTTGTTGGCTCCTTGTGGTTTGACTTGCTCTACGCAGACTTGCAATCTGACGATCGATCCTCACGTTTGATGACACCAAGGCCGAGCTCCCGTAGCGTGAGGCAGAGGTTTCCCATGGCCTGGACTAAGAATTCGGCGAGCTCTGGTGTGAGGGAGAGGACTTCATTGCCCACTGAGATAACAGAGATGCGCGTGGCCGAGAAGAAGGGCTTCACGTATTTGAAAACCAAGCGGAGCGACTCGGTCTTGTTGGAACCCAAACGTGGGATGAAGCCGTTGGGCACATCCACCATCAGAGAGATCCCTGTGAATGCAAACACTCGCAATACATTGGGGTCGGCGTTCGGGACCCTAACGCGACTTATTCCCATGGACTGCACGACGCCCGCCACCATGGCCGACTGAGGGAGATTGTTCGCCGCCTGCCCATAGTTCACGCCCATGGAATGATCCGCCCTTGTGATTTCTCCTGCTCACCACAAGAAAATCATTAACAATAGAAAGACGTTGGAAATCGATTGCTCTCAGGTTGCGTCTGGGCAGTAGATTCATAGCTAGTGTCAACGTCATTGCAGGCGGTACCTTTGGCATTCTTTTTGCATCTTTATTTGCAAAATGCTAGTTTAAGTATTTATTATAAAAAGAGTTATATATATATATATATATATATATGTGTGTGTGTGTGTGTGTGTGTGTGTGTGTGTGTGTGTGTGTGTGTGTGTGTGTGTGTGTGTTTTCTAAATTGGGTAAGATACTTAAATGAAATGTTATATATATATTTTTTTAAGTGTTTTTATGAAGCATGATTTTAAAATGTGAAGAATTTTTAATATGTAATATTTTTAATATATTTTTCATAATAAATTAAATTAATATAGATTTATTTTAACTTTAAATTTATTAGGCACTTAGAGGGATCAAACCTTTCAAAATGTAAACCTTTTTTTAAGTGTAAAATTTGAAGAAAGGCTTATACCTAGAGAGTTTTGATTCTTCTCATCATTTAGTAAATTATTAGTTAATGAATATATATTGGTTTTTAATAATATTATTTATATTATATATCACATTTTTATATATAAAAGTGTTCTTGTTTTTTAATTTTATTAAAACCCATGGAATATTTTTAGTGGTAGTGAAGATAGAGAGTTTAGATATATCTCAAAGATAATTATAACATTTTTGTTTTTAGATTTAATTTAAAAAAAAAAAGTTATAAAATATTTTGATAGTAAAATGAGTTATGATTTTTGGGCATGTGGTATTGATAAGCCATGGTATTGGTGTTGAATCCTTAGTTAAACTGAGAGGGGAGGGGGGGGGGGGGGTGAATCAATTTAACACATACATAAGCTTTTTAATTTTTTCATCAAACTTATTTACAGCTTAATTTTACAACCAACTTTAAAATGTGAACAGTCTTAACATGTTGCAACAAGTATTAAATTAATGTGACACCAAACTTATTATGAGAGCAGAAAACATTAAGCAGATCAGGTAGATCATATCAACACATAGGTAACACACACAGAGACAGCAGATATAAGTGGAAACCCATAAAGGGAGAGAACCACATCTCATTATTGTTGTGATGCAAAGGCAAGCTCCAACTTCCTCTCACCACTGATTTTTTGTAGGCACCAACCTACAGGACGCTCCAACCTCAGTCAGCTACAACTGACATCTATCAAGCTTCAACTTGATAGGGAAGCTCCAACTTCCTCATTCAATCAAAAGAAAATATTTGCTGATTTACCTTAGATATCAGCTCTGTTCTGCAGCATCTCTTTCTGCTCCTCTCTTCCTTATCTTCTCTGCCTCAATTTTCCTTACTTTGCATTCTCTATCCTCACTCTCTCTAACCTCTATGCATATCAAGGTGATATCATTTATAGAGATTTCCTTATGAAGGTGATATCATTTACAATGAGGATTACAAATCAACTTATTCAGTTTTGGATCACTGTGTTTGTCTTTTCTGTGACTGTGTTTGTCCCTTTAGGCTCTGTTTGATCTCTGGTTCACTGTCGCATTGTAACTGCCATATATATGTAACTGCGCTTTTCATATATCGCAATTCAACTCTCGGCATGATAATGGAGTGGTTTTAACATATAAACTGCCCATTTATGTAACGCAAATCAACTCACGGAGAACTTAAATAAAAACTTTTTAATACTTAAAATTCCCTTTCGGGCCCACTCATCATGCTTGCTTTATTCTCCGATGCGATGAGTCACCTCCTGAATTCTTCCGATTGTGATTAATCGCAATCGCAACTTCTACTTGTGAGTTTCGATGCTCTGATGTTCCGATGGTCTATTTTCCTCCGAAGCGATCAGTTACTGTACACTTCACTGCGCCGATGCAATGGGTTACTGTAGACCCCACTCTGTTTTTCTTTAGATCCAACGGTTGCACTCTTCAATGATCTGATGGTTGTGATTGAATGGTACTATCCCGATCACAACATTCAACAGATTGTTCGATTGCACTTTACTTCTGATGCAATAACTTTCTCCAATGCACTTTGAGGCGGAATTCAAACAAATATAGGTCTCACAATTTATAAGTGAATCAGGTTTGCTTCCATTGGAACTTTTGTTAATATGTTCCTCTGCCATTAGTTTCTCCGATGCGATACTCGAGGGTCCCACCATGTGGTACTTCGTTTGTTTTGATTCGAACGATAGAGCGCTACATATAAAAATATATATGCTTTGGTCCTTTGCAAATAAAGTGCAACATATATAAAGCGCTGCATATAAATAAAATTTCCGCTTTAGGTTTAATGTATCCTCCAGCTTGGGTTAAGGTTCTCGGAATAAGGTTTATGTATCCCCGAGCTTGGGCTCGGAATTTTATGTAGTGGGTCCCACACTACACACACAATATCTTCCGTCAACATTATATTAAGTCTTGGACTCAGACTTAAGCCCAGCACTAATATATATATATATATATATCTAGTCTCTCGAGTTCCATAGTTTGATTAGTACTTCTGCACCCAGTATAGTCTTAGCCGTGTAACATATTAACATTGCAATATGTATCAAACCCCGACTTCATGTAAAGGCGCTTGGGCCCACAACGTACTACTATATGCTGACCATCATATGTACCACTCCTTTGGTGATTTGCATATAATATATGGACATATATAACGACCCCGTTCCATTTATTGTGAACCTTATAATAAACCCACGCATTTAACTTACATGTGAACACTTTACCATGTAATTCAACCAGCATTCGCCCCATCATATATATCAACATATATTAATATCCGTTATAGCCTCCGCCTGTTTATTAACTTTCATAACACAGAATACACATTCATTCGCATAATAATTTGGCTCCGCAGCTATGAATGTAGGACCCACATCTTTGGTTCTCTTCCTTGCACCTTCTCCTTTGATTGGATGGTCAATCTGTTCTCGCACACCAACTTAGCTTTGGACCCCCATCCAACAGACGACGTGCAATATTGCGCAACTTATATGCTCGTCACGTAATTCTCCAAAATCACGCAAAAAAAGTTGTATTTGAAAACCACTTTAGGACACGTGGCCATCAATGACATATATCACGTTCATTTTGAGAAATCCACTTACCATTTTTGACACCGCGTGATACTGTCGGTTTGCTTGCCTCTCGTTTTACTGTTCACACTTAGGGTTCCGCTTCATTCATGGTTCCGCTTCAATAAAAACTTTGTGCCTTCGTTATATACATATACATATAAGCTCTGTTCAAACTATAATATATAAACCCTTCTTGATTTCGTTATATACCTTTCTTCAGCACTTTGATATATATGAACCCTGTTTCATTGCTATTTTAATATAAAACTATCATAAGGTTTAACACCTAACTGTATTAGATTTTTATTGTTAAACACTTGGTTCCATTGCCCTCAAGGTTTTGTCTTGACCTTTCAACGTTTCTGTTGCACTCTGCGTTTTCGCATGCTAAACCAACAGTTCTATCAGTAATTACCATGTGCATTCTAGGTTTGTATTTCGCATTCTCCGGAGCCCTTACTGTGATTATGTGTGAAATCTACCATAGTCTGTTGCCCTGCATTCTCTCATTCTGTCACTGTATTTCCTGTTACTGTACATATCCTGTCACTGTATTTATGTTGCTCTGCCAAATGTGCACTCCTGTATCTGTCTCTTCCTCTATTGCCTCCTTTGTCTGTCTCTGCCTCTGTTGCCTCCTTTGCCATCAATGACAAAATTTCCAACAGTCTCCCCCTTTGGCATTGATGGCAATACACTTCCTCTGCTTGCCTTTTAGGACCCTTTCTTCTGTTTCTTGCTTTTTCTCCCCTTTGACATCAATGGCAAAGGGTTGCTCATTTCCCAGTGTGCTTTTAAATCTCGTCCATGTTGCTTTGATCTTGAGGACCTATTTCATGCTCTGTTTAGTTGCTCTGGCCTTTTTATAACTCTCTTTGTCGACTGATCTCCCCCTGGAATGATGTCTTATTTTATGTTCTCCCCTTGGACTGAAGCTTTCTTTTTCTTTCAGAGAGTAGTATCTGAAGACACCACCCCTACTTTGTTTCTCAGATATTTGAATGGCTCTCTAGCAAGAGGTTTTGTGAATATATCTGTTGTTTGTTCTTTTGTTGGCACATATTCAAACTTTACTACCTTCTGTGCTACTTGTTCTCTTAGAAAATTGTACTTGATTGGGATGTTTTTAGTTTTTGAATGAAGTACAGGATTTTTTGAAATACTTATAGCACTTGTATTATCACATTTGATAGAGATGGGTTCATCAATGCTTACCTTCATGTCTTGGAGGGTTTGCTTCATCCACATGACTTGTGTGCAACATGTTGTTGCTGCTATGTATTCTGCTTCTGTTGTAGATAGAGAAATATATGTTTGTTTCTTGCTTAGCCATGCCACCAGACTTTCTCCTAGATAGAATGCACCTCCACTTGTACTTTTCTTGTCATCGACACAGCTGGCCCAATCTGCATCTGTGTATGCTGTCAAAGTGAAGCTTTTGCCTTTTGGATACCAAAGTCCATACTGTGCAGTTCCTTGTAGATATCTTAATATTATTTTGACTGCTAGAAGGTGATTTTGTTTAGGTGTTGCTTGATATCTAGCCACAAGTCCTACTGCCAACATAATGTCTGGTCTTGATGCTGTTAGGTACAACAGACTTCCTATCATGGATCTATAGAGTCTTTGAACTATATCAGTAGATCCATCATCAGCACATAGCTTGCATCCAGTGATCATGGGAGTTGACACAGGTTTGCAGTCTTCCATTTTGAACTTTTTCAACATCTCTTTTAATTATTTTTCTTGTGAGATGAATGTACCTGTGTTCTTTTGCTGAATTTGAAGTCTTAATTAGAAAGTGAGCTCTCCAATCATAGACATCTCAAACTCTGATTTCATTTCTTCAACAAATCCTTTTGCTAGCTCATCTTTGTTGCTTCCAAACATAATGTCATCAACATATACTACAACAATCAGGAGTTCATTTTCATGGGCTTTTATGTATATATTGTTGTCTACTCCTCCTCTTTTAAAGCCTTGTTTTTGCAAGTACTTATCCGGCCTTGAGTACCAAGCACGAAGAGCTTGTTTTAGTCCATATAGAGCCTTCTTTAGTCTGCACACATAGTCTTCTTTGTCTGTTAAAGAGAAACCTTCTGGTTGTTCCATGTGGACTTCTTCTTCTAGATCTCCATTCAGAAATACAGATTTCACATCCATTTGATATACCTTGAAGTCTTGGTAGCATGCAAAGGCCAGAAACATTCTGATAGCTTCCATTCTGGCTACAGGGGCAAATGTTTCATTGTAATCAATTCCTTCGATTTGTGAATATCCTTTGCAAACAAGTTTGGCTTTATTCCTGATTACCTGTCCTTGCTCATTCATTTTATTTTTGAATACCCATTTTGAGCCTATGACATTTTTCTTAGTGGGTCTAGGAACTAATTCCCAGGTATTGTTCTTCTCAATTTGGTCCAATTCTTCATTCATAGCATTCACCCAATATTTGTCCTTGCTGGCTTCTTCAAACTTCTTTGGCTCTATTTGTGATAACATGGCTATGTATACCTCTTCTGTCTATTCAGTTAGCTGCCTTCTTGTCTGGACCCCTACTCTATTGTCTCCAATGATATGATCTTTTGGATGGTTCTTTTGAGTGTATCTTGAGGGGGCTTTCGAGCTCAGTTCAGCATCTTCTGTTGTCTTGCTTGTTTCATCATCATTTTTGTTTTCTTCTTCATGGTTTTCTGAAGTACTACTGCAGTGTGTACTTCTTGTCTTGTTTGGAAGTTCTTCATCAAATCTTACGTCAATGCTTTCTACAATTTTTCGAAGAGTCTTGTTGTAGCACCTGTACCCTTTACTCTTGGATGCATATCCTAGAAATATCCCTTCATCTTCTCTTGCATCAAATTTCCCCAGATTTTCATCATTATTCTTTATGTAACACTTGCTTCCAAAGGTTCTAAAGTGATTGATTAAAGTTGGTTTACCATGCCATAGATCATAGGGAGTCTTGTCACTACTTGGCCTTAAATGAGCTTTGTTAAGGATATGCACGGCTATGTGTACTGCTTCTGCCCAGAAGGTTTGAGGAATATTACTCTCTTGCATCATGGCTCTGGAAATTTGTTGTACAAACCTGTTTTGTCTCTCTGCTACTCCATTTTGCTGAGGTGTCCCTGCAATAGTAAATTTTTTCTTTATCCCATGTTCATTGCATAGGTCTGCAAAGTCATAATCTATGAATTCACCTCCTCTGTCTGATCTGATGCATTTTAGCTTGCATCCTGTTTGATTTTCTGCTAAATCTTTGAATATTTTGAATTTCTCCAGAGCTTCCGATTTATTCTTGAGAAATGCAACCCATGTCATTCTGGAGAAATCATCTATTATCAGCATGAAGTAGGATTCTCCACTTGGTGTTTTAGTTCTTGCAGGTCCACACAGGTCCATGTGCACAAGCTGGAGTGGTTTTCTTGTTGATAACTCATCTTTGGCCTTAAAGGATGTGCGGGTCTGTTTGCCCAATTGACAAGATTTGCATATGGTATTGGAAGGCCTTTTTATTTCTAGCATGTCTCTGACAGCTTTCTTCTTGCTCAGTCTGATGATATGATCGAAGTTGAGATGTCCCAATATCCTATGCCATAACCATGACTCGTCAAGTTTGCTAAGGTGGCATGTTTCATCTTCCTCTTTCACTATGTAAACATTACTCTCTGTTCGAACACCTTTGAGCAGAGTCTTTCCTGTGGTGCTTGATCTGACTTCAAAGTCTTATGCTTTAAAAAGAACTTCACAGCCTTTATCACACATTTGACTGAAACTCAGCAAATTTTCTTTCAGCCCATCTACAAATAGTACATCTTGGGCCTTTCCTCTGCCATTATCTAAGCTGACTGAGCCTTTTCCTTTGATTTTTCCTAATTTATCATTGCCAAAAGCAACATTACCAGATTTCTTTTCATCAAAAGTTATAAATTTTCTTATGTCTCCAGTCATATGTTTTGAGCAGCCACTGTCCAAATACCATTGGCTTTTCAGGTCTTGAGCAGTTAGATCCAGGTCACATTTGTTCACCTTCTTTTTCCACTGGAATAATCCTTTTGTTTGGTATCTTTTGTGAGATGATGAACCACATCCTCTCAAAGGACATTTGGAAGGCATATGTCCAATTTTATTGCATACACAACATTTGATCATAATTTTCGCAGAATTGTGAGTACGAGCAAAATTTATTTGATTCATAAACCTCCTTGAGGTGTTGAACATCAATCTTTGTCCATATTTTCTGCACTCAATGATTTTATGGCCAAATTCCTTACAATAAAAATAGTAACCATAGAAACAATTTGCATACCTGATGTGAGGTTCTCTTCTCCATTTGTTTGCTTGAGACAATCTCTTCACTATTTACATCTTTTATTGGTTTGAATTATTCCTCCTTGTATGACAGTATGCAGCAATGTGTCCTAGCTTGTGGCAAGCATAACAGGTGGCATTTTTCATCGGAGGGAATAATCTCCTTTGATGGCTTCCAAATTTGACATACTCAGGGGTATATGATCCTTTTTCTACTGTCTGAGTATTTATTTCATTCTTTGTTATTAGAGGTTTCTTCTGGTTTTTGTCTCCCTCATTACATGTTTCTTATTTTGTAGGATTTATTTGAGCTTCTTCATTAGCCTTCTTTGCTTTTACAAAGATAATATTTTTGTTTTCTTTTTCTTTGCTTTTACTTGATTCTCCTTCATAGCCTATTCCAGTTTTTATCAGAGGAGATATTTGAGCATCCAGAATTTTGTTCAACTTACCAGAGCTTGTTGTTTGAGAAGAATTTATAGACACTTTCCTTTGAGAATTTTCTAATTTCTTCCTCAGACATACTACTTCTTCTTCCAACTTCTCTTGTTCCTGAGTTTTATCCTTGATTTTCTTAAGTAGCATGTATTCTATCTTCTTGGCTTCTTCAAGCTCTACCTTCAACTGCATGAGGACTTCTGAATTTTTCTCTTCTCTTACATACTTGAGGAGAATGTCCTTTTGTTTTCTGCACTTCAGTTTGAATCTGTCAATCTCCTCCAGGGCACTTCTTAGCTCCCCCTCAAGGTCAACTTCACCTTATTCTTCATCCTATAGAAGGAGTCCTTCAAGTTCTTCTATGGCCATCAATAAAAATTCAGAGGTTCCTTCTTCACTTGAGGGTTCATCTAAGTCTTCAGATGCACTGCTGTATTGTTGAACATAGTAAGATTTTATATTAAATTTCTTTCCTTTCTGCCAGTTCTTTGATGAAGTTTTCTCTGATTCATGAGCCTGATTCCTTGCTTTCTTATGAGGACACTTAGGAGCATAGTGTCCAACTCTTCCATAATTAAAGCATTTGAATGGAAGTTTACCTTTATATTTACTTGAGCCTCTGTCCAATTTTTTGACAAACTTAGCCTCTTCTTCATCAGAGCAAGAACATATATCTTCCTTTTCTTCTTTCTTATTTTCTGTTTTAAAAGCTTCCTCCCTCGTACTTGGCTTCTTCTGTGGGAGTCTCATCTCATAGGCTGTTAGATTTCCAAGTAACTGGTTCATGGTCAAGGTTTCCCAATCAGTTGTTTCTTCTACTGCAGACACCTTGGGGTTAAAACTGGGTGGAAGAGATCTTAGAATATTTTGTATAATTACACTTTCTGGTATGGTTTCTCTAAGAGCTTTCATATTGTTAACAATTTCTGCAACTCTTAAGAAGACACTGCCAACATCTTCATCATCATTCATTTTTAAACTTTCAAATTGAGCTATATATACTTGAATTTTGGCAGTCTTTACCTTTTTATTTCCCTCATGGATGTTTTCAAGAGTATCCCACATATCTTTGGCAGTCATGCTGTGCATTATTTTGATAAATTCAGCCTCACAAAGTCCACTTAAGATTGCATTCATGGCAATTTCATTTGCTACAAATTCTTGTTTACTCTCTGGGTCATTTGACTTTGGGGCATATCCAAATTCCACAGTAGCCCAAACCTATATTCCTAAAGACATTATGTATGCTCTCATTCTGATTTTCCAGAAGGCATAATTAGCACCGATGAAAAAAGGGGCTTTATTGGTTGAGCTTCCTTCTTGACTAGCCATCCTGGGGGCCTAGGATCTCCTTTCAGTGGTTAAACTGGTACAAAAGGAACTGGCTCTGATACCAATTGTTGAATCCTTAGTTAAACTGAGAGGGGGGGTGAATCAGTTTAACACATACATAAGCTTTTTAAATTTTTCATCAAACTTATTTACAGCTTAATTTTACAACCAACTTTAATATGTGAACAATCTTAACATGTTGCAGCAAGTATTAAATTAATGTGACACCAAACTTATTATGAGAGCAACAAACATTAAGCAGAATGGGTAGATCATATCAACACATAGGCAACACACACAGAGACAACATATATAAGTGGAAACCCATAAAGGGAGAAAACCACATCTCATTATTGTTGTGATGCAAAGGCAAGCTCCAACTTCCTCTCACCACTGATTTTCTGCAGGCTCCAACCTCAGTCAGCTACAACTGACATCTATCAAGCTTCAACTTGACAGGAAAGCTCCAACTTTCTCATTCAATCAAAAGAAAATATTTGCTGATTTACCTCAGATATCAGCTCTGTTCTGCAACATCTCTTTCTTCTCCTCTCTTCCTTATCTTCTCTGCCTCAATTTTCCATACTTTGCATTCTCTATCCTCACTCTCTCTAACCTCTATGCATATCAATGTGATATCATTTATAGAGATTTCCTTATGACTGTTTTTATTCCTAGGGGAATTTGAAATGGATAGCCATACCTCTTATCCCTCTGCCTTCTCATTTCTTTTCCAGCTCACTCAGAAAAAAATATAGCTGTATGTACTAAATTTAATATTACAGTGGGAATTTTGTTTTCCTTCCGGAGACTTGCCAATGCATCACAAACAATATAAACCAATAAAAAATGTATACATTCAGTTACAATGAGGATTACAAATCAACTTATTCAGATTTGGATCACTGTGTTTGTCTTTTCTATGACTGTGTTTGTCCCTTTCGGCTCTGTTTGATCTCCTGTTCACTGTCGCAGTGTAACTGCCATATATATGTAACTGCGCTTTTCATATAGCGCAATTCAACTCTCGGCATGATAATGGAGTGGTTTTAACATATAAACTACCCATTTATGTAACGCAAATCAACTCACGGAAAACTTAAATAAAAAAAATTTAATACTTAAAATTCCCTTTCGGGCCCACTCGTCGAGCTTGCTTTATTCTCCGATGCGATGAGTCACCTCCCGAATTCTTCCGATTGTGATTAATCACAATCGCAACTTCTAGTTGTGAGTTCTGATGCTCCGATGTTCCGATGGTCTGTTTTCCTCCGAAGCGATCAGTTACTGTACACTTCACTGCGCCGATGCGATGGGTTACTGTAGGCCCCACTCTGTTTTTCTTTAGATCCAACGGTTACACTCTTCAATGATCCAACGATCGCGATTGAATCGCACCATCGTGATCGCAACATTCAACAAATTGTTCGATTGCACTTTACTTCCGATGTGATAACTTGCTCCGATGCGCTTTGAGGCGGAATTCAAACAAATTTAGGTCTCACAGTTTATAAGTGAATCGGGTTCGCTTCCATCAGAAATTTTGTTAATATGTTCCCCTGCCATTAGTTTCTCTGATGCAATACTCGAGGGTCCCACCATGTGGTACTTCGTTTGTTTTGATTCGAACGATAGAGCGCTACATATAAAAATATATATGCTTTGGTCCTTTGTAAATAAAGCGCAACATATATAAAGCGCTGCATATATATAAACTTTCCGCTTCAACTTTAATGTATCCTCCAGCTTGGGTTAAGGTTCTCGAAATAAGGTTTATGTATCCTCCAGCTTGGGTTATGATTCTCGGAATTTTATGTAGGGGGTCCCACACTACACACGCAATATCTTCCATCAACATTATATTAAGTCTTGGACTCAGACTTAAGCCCAGCACTAATATATATATATATATATAGTCTCTCAGGTTCCATAGTTTGATTAGTACGTTCGCTCCCAGTATAGTCTTAGCCGTGTAACATATTAACATTGCAATAGGTATCAAACCCCGACTTCATATAAAAGCGCTCGGGCCCACAGCGTACTACTATATGCTGACCATCATATGTACCACTCCTTTGGTGATTTGCATATAATATATGGACATATATAACGACCCCGTTCAATTTATTGTGAACCTTGTAATAAACCCACGCATTTAACTTACATGTGAACACTTTACCATGTAATTCAACTAGCATTTGCCCCATCATATATATCAACATATATTAATATCCGTTATAGCCTCCGCATGTTTATTAACTTTCATAACACAAAATACACAGTCATTCGCATAATACTTTGGCTCTGCAGCTATGAATGTAGGACCCACATCCTTGGTTCTCTTCCCCGCACCTTCTCCTTTGATCAGACGGTCAATCTGTTCTCGCGCACCAACTTAGCTTTGGACCCCCATCCAACGGATGATGCGCAATATCGCGCAACTTATATGCTCGTCACATAATTCTCCAAAATCACTCGAAAAAAGTTGTATTTGGAAACCGCTTTAGGACACGTGGCCATCAATGATATATATCGCGTTCATTTTGAGAAATCCACTTACCATTTTTGACA
The DNA here is from genome assembly GCA_034641835.2 of Pinus albicaulis. Taxonomy (NCBI): domain Eukaryota; kingdom Viridiplantae; phylum Streptophyta; class Pinopsida; order Pinales; family Pinaceae; genus Pinus; species Pinus albicaulis. Next base: position 293,655,668 of record CM076581.1, read on the forward strand.
CCGCGCGATACTGCCGGTTTGCTTGCCTCTGGTTTTACTGTTCACACTTAGGGTTCCGCTTCATTCATAGTTCCGCTTCAATAAAAAATTTGTACCTTCGTTATATACATATACATATAAGCTCTAGTCAAACTATAATATATAAACCCTTCTTGATTTCGTTATATACCTTTCTTCAGCACTTTGATATATATGAACCCTGTTTCATTGCTATTTTAATATAACACTATCATAAGGTTTAACACCTAACTGTATTAGATTTTTATTGTTAAACGCTTGGTTCCATTACCCTCAAGGTTCCGTCTTGACCTTTCAACGTTTCTGTTGCGCTCTGCGTTTTCGCATGTTAAACCAACAGTTCTATCAGTAATTACCATGTGCATTCCAGGTTTGTATTTCGCATTCTCCGGAGCCCTTACTGTGATTATGTGTGAAAGCTGCCATAGTCTGCTGCCCTGCATTCTCTCATTTTGTCACTGTATTTCCTGTTACTGTACATATCCTGTCACTGTATTTCTGCTGCTCTGCCAAATGTGCACTCTTGTGTCTGTCTCTGCCTCTGCTGCCTCCTTAGTCTATCTCTGCCTCTACTGCTTCCTTTGCCATCAATGACAACATTTCCAACAATTGGCTCATGGTATTGTAACAAAATTTATTTACAAATTAATAATATCCATGGTAAAATGGGGTGAATATCCATAGATAAAAAATTTGTTATCTTGTAAATTTATTGTAAGAATTAAGTTTTTATGTACTTATAAATAAAATTCAAATATGGTTAATCATTATTTTATTTCATATGGTAAAATGAATTGTAATTTATATATACTATTTATATGTTATATATTTTAATTTGATATGTATATTATGATTTTATTTTATTTAAAAATTTGTTGGTAATTATTAATAAAAACAAAATTACAATATAAGAATTGAATTTTATTAATTTTATTACTTTTAACTTTTTATTATTAATTTATCCATGGACACTACAACATCTCTCCCACAGTGCACTTTATATTATTTTAACCTTTTATTATTTTTTAATTGAGCCATGTAAATATTTACAAACAAACATTTAGGCCTCTAAAACATGGCCCCATATTCACCTCTATAACATCGCTCCATACTAAGTTAGAGGACACCAAGTTGGTGTATGAGACCTCCATGTTTTGAACATGTGACCTCTTAGGAGGAAACCCATGCTCTTAACCATTAAACTCACTCAAATTGTATTGCCCACTGAAATTGTATAGAACTCAAACCTCCTAAATGAAAGTAAATGTTACTTCTAAAAAAATCTTGAAATGATAACAAAATAATTTTAAATATCATAAATACATATATTATAGTAATAAAAGAAAGTATTTTAATATATATATATATATATATAGATAGATATATAATAAAATTTTCAAAATTTACAATCTATAAAACTCTTTTATAATTATTATATAGATGTATTTTTTAAATATTTTAAAATAAATTTTAGTTTTAATTAGGTAACATTTTTATATTAGATCATATTCATAACACAAAAATAGTTAGTATTGTTGTGTTTATTAGTCTTTTATTAAGGAAACTAGTCTTAATAGAGATAAATAATATCTTAGACTAGTACAAAAACTAATAGATATTGTAAGCAAAAATAACTACATCCTATGTTGAATGCTTGAGAACCTTCTTAATCAGCTTATTCAATAAACTATGACTAAATAGCATAACAACATAGATTGCATCTAGTGGTCCTATCTCCTCATATGATTTTGTGAATTGCAATTGGCTAGTTTTTTTGGCTAGCATCATTACCTTGCTATCCACTTTTCTGATTTGGCTTTGCACCTCATCAACACTTAGTATAATTTCCTATTATTCCTGCAACCTTTCTATATCATTGTTTTGATTTGTTAGTAGATTTCTATGGTTTGCATGTATCGTGTTTCCCTTATTCATTTTTCTATGTACGTAACTATCCACATGATCCTCCACCTCGGCATGTGAAATGAACCTGTGATCAATTTTGGCTTCCCTCTCAATCTTCTTAATTTCTCTTCCAATAACTGGAGGGATATTCCTTATGCATGTTGCAGCAAATTGCTTAGTTGCTCACTAGGCTCAAGAGGTGGTCAAGATTCTAGTTCAACCATACCCCCTCCTACAACATATTTAACTAGTGAAAAAAATATAATACAACAAGAATTCAAAAAATGAGAAGGTGCAAAAACCCAATGAAAGATAAAGACCAACATATAGATAGTCCACTCACAAACTGCCCACTAAAACTATTTATAACATACTACAAAATCACCTTATAAAATAAAGAAAAAATAAAAAATCCAGATAAATGCTTAATTGTCAAGTGAGAAAAAACTACTATATTCTGAATGGAGAAAATGCATTAATGCGTAATTTTGATAGATGTTTTCACTATCCAATTTTTCAATATATCTATTAATTGTGTAACATCTTCTATATTCACCATTAAATATTTTAAAATATTATAAAACTTTCTTGATATTTAAAATTTAAAATACAATTAGGAACAAATATAAAGTTTTATCAAAACCTTTAAACCTTCCATATTAAAAAATGTTTAAAAAAAAAAACTACTTTATCCAATTCAAACTTTTAAAGTAAATCAAAATCAATCTTGAAGTCATATCTTAAGAAAATCAACTTTATCCGACCCTTTAAATAAAATCAATCTTTGAACTACATCGTCAAAAGAGATTTTGAGGCTTTGCATGATTGAAGGTGTAGATATAAATAAAATATTTTTTTGGTAAATTTTGCCATAACAAAAAATATTACATGAAAAGTTATATTGAAAGTTCTTTATTTCATCATCTCAAATAAAAATTTATAAATCCATTAGTATTACCATACTCATCAAAAGTGCTATTAACCAACTTTACAAAAAGTAACTACCTTATGGAGTAGATTTATATGATTGTGTTATGTAAAGCTAAAAAACCATAGTAAATGTGATATAGTAGACAAGAAACATTAAGCTTAGTAGATATAAATTAAATGAAGAACATGAGACTTCACCAAATTTGATGGGTTTAAAAATAAGAAAGTAATTTATAAAATGTGTGATGTTTGTTTAATATATTATTAATATTTTATTTTTTTTCATTGTTGTAGTTTAATTAGATTGTTTTTTTGTTTTGAAAATCATGGAAATTTTAGTAATCATAAAATTTTTAGTAAGATTTAAAAAAAAAAATGAGAGATTTTTGTAAATTCAAATTATAATTATCAAACTTCGATATTTTAAATGTCTTAAAAATTTTGTATATTGCTAAATCCATTTTCATTATCAAAAACATAATTCAAATACTAATATTACAAAATTTCAAAAAAAATTGTCCAAATTCCAGAGACCTCGAGAGACAACTCCTTTCTCATCGCATACTTTATAATTTTCTCCCGGAATGTATAAGGAGTGACACATTCGACAATCCAAGTCAACATCTTTTTGTGTGCACGATCCATTACACTTCCCAAGAATACTTCCCACGTAAAAGTTACATTGTTACTTGTCTTATTCTATGATGTTGGAACATATTTATTGACTCGTGTCATGTGTGAATGGACTTATGCAAAAAAAGGCAATAGGTGACAACTTGAGGCACACAGTTCAACGAAGAGGAACATGAATAGCAGGTATTCTTTATGAAATAGATAAATCAGTTGGTTCTCAATGTGTACAAAGGCACCTGCAAGCAAACAAAGGAATATATATAGATGACTACAAAATTAGGAATATATATAGATGACTACAAAATTTTCTGACATAGCTTGTTGCATAACGAAGATTTCTAAAAATAATAGAGAGCACTTTTTTTAATTGGAGAAATTGTTTTTCGAGTTGCTTTCAGGTGTACATAGTTTTCTTTAGGACTGGATCGTATGATTGGTATGAACCAAATTTCCACACGTAGTTGTTGGACCATATTCTCGAGATTAATAAGAAGAAAGAGCTTGGTGAAATAGATCTTTGATTTTAGTATGGTGATAAGTAAGAAGCATGAGGTTTCCAAGATTTTTGCAACTGGTACTTGTATATTTTAGGGGGGAGTGTATGGTTGTATCATGGTTATGTTTAGATAGGCTTTTTAAATGGGATGCTAAGGGAAGATATATAAATGAGATTGTATCATGGTTATGTTTAGATAGGCTTTTTAAATGGGATGCTAAGGGAAGATATATAAATGAGATTGGAATTATTAAGTGTTATACAAAGTGGACGAGATAAATTTACTATCGTTTTTATCAAAAGTTATCAAACATGATAATGATAATGGTTATGGTACATTGGAAAGGATGCTTATTAAAACAACACAAAATGATTTCAAGCATTGGATTCAAAGGACATGGGATTGGGACTAGTAAAACCAACTTCTCAACTTGATGAGACTAAGTGTCATTTAGAGGTCTCAACAAAAGAGCATGAGCATTACTTGAATATTGGTGAGAATGAAATTCCACTAAAATGTTTGTTGTTGACTCAACCAAAAGGGTAAGGTTAATTGGTGCTAAATTGGATTAGGGTGCACTATGTGGTTGACTTAAGTTTGAATCAGAGCTCCTTGAAGGTAAAGAATATAAGAAATATAAAATGGTGATCAATTGAAAGGAAGAAAAAATTAATATGGTTGTAGTGATTAATTTAGGTTAGTGTAAGTTCTACATTACTCTGGGAAAGATTTGACTACAAATTTTATGGGAGGTATATAACAACACTATAGCAGTTGAAACCCTAAATTCATGGATGCAACTCTACTAGAATCCAATGATAGGATATGGACAAATGTATTATATTATGCCCAAAGACTAACTCTACTAGAAGCCAAAGATAGGATATGGACCAATGTATTATATTATGCCCAAAGATGATCTTGAGTTTCTTTTCAAATTTATGAGGATGCAAGAAAAAAATTTAAATGGTAATTAGTTATGAGGTTCTTCATTTATGTCTTTAAAACTATGGCATGCATGTTTTGATGAAAGCACAAAATCAATTTCTAAGATTCTAATATGGGTGAAAGCTCATGAGCTTCCATTGGAGCTCTTGATAATCATCTATGAAGTAGCTAAGGAAATAAGTTGGGTAAGATTCTTCTAGTGGATTCTTCTTTTAAAAGCAATGTTTACAAGATGGTTATGAAACCTTTAGTGGAAATTGATGTTAAGGAGGGCTTGGCGGATAGTAGGGACATAATAGTGGATCAAGAAAACAAACTTAACCTTAAAATTTTCGTATATCCCCTAGAAGTAATATAATTGCATTCTCACATCCCATAATTGAATCATGTTCCAATGTAATTCCCACTACCAACCTTCCATGACAAATTATTTTAATTTATTACTTGTTTGGGTGTGAGGATACCCACCAAACACTTGTGTCAATATTATGTTGTGTTCCCTTTATTTAATCCTGGGTTTCCATATCATATTTTCAACAATATCATGGGTGCATACCAACATATTCTATTTAAAAGAAGTAGCAAGGGTACGTACCAACATATTCCATTTAAAAGAAGTAACGCACACCTTCCTCCACAAAATGATATTTGATGTTGGGAACGCCTTTTTTTCTTGTTAGGTTCCACATCCTTGGCAGATTATAGGACCTCTACCAAATGATGATACTCTTTAGTGCATTTTCACCAAGTAGCCTTGTGATTTCTCTTTCTTTCATCCCCTCTAGGGTGTTTACAAGGAGCCTTACTAGGCTTGAGAATATGCCTCTACTCTCAAGAATGAGTAAGAGAAATATGAGGAGACAACATATGCAAAGATATAATATAAATTTTAGCTAAAGCAATGTAAGGAAATATGGGAAGAATGTTGTCACTTACATGGTGGACCTTATTTAATAAAGAAGGCCCATTTACATTAAATGACTACCCACTGTTGTTTAATGGGCCATATTCAAAGAGTATGGATGCATACATTAATTGCCTAAATTGTAGGTAGCCTAAAGTAGGGAGGTTAAGGGAGTACCCTAACATAATCTAGTCACCATTGGCTAAAAAATTAGTTGTTATCAACCAAAAATTCATCTCAACATCAAGAATGATCTCAAATTATTTTTGGCTAAAAAGACAAAGTTACAAGAGAGGTCCCATCTTAGAGAAATGGGATAAAACTATACCTAGATAAATAACTTTTAGTGCCGGGGGGGGGTTGTGGATTCATCCTCTTATTACTCATGAGTTACCTTTAGCATCTGTTGTTGGAACTCGAATCCCCTCTTTAATAAGCCATATGCTTAATATGTGTTAATTTTTTTCCTCGCTTGAATAATATGAATTTGAACCTATAAGGGATTTCTTTTTCTTAATTGATTGTGTCCTATGAATATATGTTGTTGTTGGAAACTTTCATATTCATCCATCCAATCACCATTTTTTAGTTTCCATAGATCTAGATATCCGTAGCACTTAACTTACATATCAACAACATAAAAATGATGATTTTTTTTTCATTCTACTTTGTTATTTATTCATCTTCCTAATCTATAAAAGAAAGATATATGCTGCTTTTTATTAATGTAAATGAAGTGCCCTACTCCACTAGGGTCGAGGTTTTCTTTGATTGCTCCATCAACGAAGACCTAAGAATTAGATTTGTCAATGATATAGCCTTTTATCCATCTCTACTTCTTATGTGGAGTCAACTTCTTGAACGTAATTAAATGTCATTAAATATAGCTTTGTTTCATGCCTTCAAGAAAGCCCATATACCATTATTGGTAAACATGCATAATATTTCTTTGTTGTCCCTCCACTTTTTAAAGCTACCTCTTAATTTTTCTCCCTCACATTCTCCTTTTCCACCTACTATAGTCTTCACTACATCCTAAACAAATTAATGAAAATGTGTTGATGTCTTCCTCATGTTATTTGCAATACATGTATGCTTGCACCTTATAATATTCGTTGTCATCAAATGTTCCTAGTTAGAATCTAATTTCTAAGGCTCACCATAAAATACTATCGTATTTATGGATTTTTTAAACCTTTACACTTCTATCTTGGAGTTAGTGAGAAGAATGAAAACGCACTTTTAAGCATTCAACTATATGGCTAAGAATTTATATGCTTGTTTATAAAATAATATTGGCAAACCTATGCTTATCACTTGAAGTAAACTTGGTAGTCTACTTCATGAGAAGATCATGAAAATACAAAATAATACATATTATAACAATGATTTATTATAAAAATATATCTTGCCTTGTAAATATTATGGGCAATACCATGAGCTACCAAAACCATGGTCGATAAACACTAATAGTAAAACTAATTAATGATTGATGAAAGTTATATTATCTACTCTTCCTTTCATTTACATGCACTTTTAAATATATTTGGAAAATATCTGTTTTTACTTATTTATAAGAAAATTTTAATAATAGTTGGAAGAATTTTAAGATATATATTAATAATTTTATTTTATAGGGGCTTGTTGTAGCAGCTACAACAACCCTCCAAAATTTTTCCTTTTCTTAGATTTTGGAGCCTAACCTTCTTTTCACATGAGCTTATCTTGCATTATTATCAGGTATTCATGCTTTGATTGATATGTATCTTTTCATTTGTGCTTGTGTTCACTCGCTTTTGCACTTAAATTTTCTTTCTAAGTCACAAGCTAACCTCTGAACCTGGTCTTGTAGCAGTTTTGAGCTTGCCTCCAGAAACTGCGCAATCCATGAGCGCAAGCTTGACCTTGATGACTGGAATTGTGCAATCATGAATGGAATTCGGCCTTGCACTCGGAAATTGTACAATCATGGAAGGCATCTCATCACTGATCCTGGAAACTGTGAAATCCCTCACTAAGCTCAGAAACTATGCAATGCACTGAGCCGAGTTTCTGAGACGGAAAGTTGCCCAGTTCCCAAAATTGCGTAATATTTTTCGGTGATGTGCATGGCAAGTTTTTTCCTGAAAAATAAAAAAAACTTAAAAGAAAAAAAACATCCCTAAAAAATAGAGATCTATTTTTTGTAACCCGAAGGAGGCACACTTTCTATTTTTGGAAACTTTTTCCATGTGTCGTTTTTTCCTTGAATTTTGGCATGCGCTTCATAAACCCTAATTTTCTCAAATATATTTAATCGACGCCCTTAGAGATCATTTTCACACTCAATATTGGAGCTCTAGCATTCCCTAGGAGATCAAGGAACCTTCGATGTGATCATCGTCGCTTTTCCAGGTGAGTTTCACATTTATTATTTTTTGTCACTTTTACTGTTTGCCTTGAGTGAGTATTTTTTTTTGGTTTATTTGCATGCATGTTGGCATTTCAACTTGCTTTATCTTGTAGAAGTATTGTTTTAAGTTATCATTTGCATTTCACAAGTGTCACATCGGTCTCATCGTTTTTCACCAATGGTCATTATTGTGGTGACTCTCCTCAACGATTTGGTTTTCTTCTCATTTATTCAATTTATTCACTCGATTTTTCCTATTTCATTCACACTTAGTCAAATATGCAATCAAGCCAACACTATCTCTCATATATGCTCATTTTGCACACTTCCCTTGGCCAGATCTGTCAGTCCATTGGTCGGTTTTCACTTTTCCTAATTGGGAGCTATGCAATCTCAAGGCTAAAGCTGAGAGCTTGGCCTTCGAAAATGTGCAGTGCATAGTACATGCTTGCCAACCTATGCATTGCGTGTTTTTAGGGCTCAGTCTGCATCCCCGACCACTAATACTATGCAATGTGCAGTCTCTCCAATACCATTACCTAGGCTGAACTGTGCATTGTGCAGTCTCAGACCACAAGCTTCGGCCCTAACTGTTGGGATTGCACAGTGCACAATTCCGTTTGGAAACTAGCTCCTCTTGCCAATGAAAATTGTGCAATCCTGCCATCAAATGCCCAGTTTGTTGCTTGAACATGCCTTTAAAGTGTTTTTGCTTAAGACTGATGTTTGATTTTCGTGAGTGTCTTTTATGTCCCACAGGTGTAACAGTTTTTGAGCACCTCTCCAGTAGTCACTATTACCATGGCACCCAAGAGAGCTACTTTAAAAGAAACCAGTATTGGGGAAGCAATTTAGCAAGCACTCGTTAACTTGCGAGTATGTGTGGACACCCAGTTGTTTGTAGAAAAGGAATTGAAACTAACATGGAAGTAGATTAAAGGTTATTTTGTAAAGGACTTTGAGGAAGATTTAGAGGACCACAATATTTATCTCAACACCCGGTAGACAGGACTATACAGGGTTGCATGCAGGTATCTAGCCTTCCCATGTGGAGATGTGATCATCTGGGTTGTCTCACACATTGATGATAAAACTATCACACTGAGAAAAACCAATGAATAGAAGCTTGCTACATTTATGGAAGCATATTTTCAGCATTTGTATCATCTTCCCGAGCCAGTAAATATCATGGATTCATTATTTTATGCCACCCGCAACTATGCAATCAGGAAGGATATTTTTAGAACTTGGGTGAAGGATTCATCAAAGTTTAGAAAGAAACCCACCCACACATACAAGACAAAGTCACTCAGGAAGGCCTACCAGCACTTGGTCATCTTAGCTTGCAGAATATATGGCCAACCAAGCATAGAGACCTTTCTTGAAGGGTGGGATATCTTATGGAACCAGGTGGTGAACGAGGGGAAGTCAATCAACCAGTCAAATGTTTTAGCTTATCACTAAGATCCCATGTAGCACAAGCCTGTGATCCTCCCAAGGGCAACCAAGCAAGGTTCTATATGTCTGCATATTTACTGGATGTAATCATTACATGAAATCAATTTCCTGGCATGAACTGGATGTGGATACCGAGATAAAATGACGTGCATATTTCTTGCAATTTTATTTTGGATTGCATCCATAGAGGACTTATTGAGCAGTTAATTGATCACTTCATGATCCCGCTATACAAGCTAATATTTCAAGAGGACCCACCTTGCATGTCACTAGGAGTGATGGAGGCAATATCAAAGATTGCAGATTAGTTCGCCTTACTCGATGGTACATTGATCAGAGTGTTCAGCAAGCAGAAGCTGCTATATATTTTTCCAAGATATTCCACCAACAAAATTTTCATGCAAGAAGTATCATACCATCTCGCCACAGGTTTGTCAGCATCACTGCATAGGAAGAAGAAAGCGCCATGGCCCACGCTTCCTTTCCAGATTGGATTATATAACATTAATAATCTCAAAGTTGCAAATACCAAAGCTAAATCCATAGTGAAGTTTGAGTTTTGTATAAAATACCTCAATTCATATTATTCGAGGGGAATTTGCAAGGACCAATGTGCGAGAATCTACTAAAATTGGGTCAGCAGGGAATTTCATTGGCCAAAGTAGGAACTATGGAAGAATTGTTATAACTCCTCTAGACCCCGTGAACTAATCAATATAGCTGGGACCTCATAGGCTACTCCACATACGACAACAGGTCCAAAAGAGACAACAGCAGAAGACAACAACCTAGTACAAGATAAGGGAAAGAGGAAGGTTGCTGACAGTGCAGAGGAGGGACAAAGTTGGAAGATGGAAGTAGATCATATTTTTGCAAAAAAAACTTTGGAAATAGAAGAAAATAGGAGGCAAAGGCTACAGAGAGTGGAGTGGAGGAAGAGAGAAAAGTAAAGCTTGGAGGAAGTAGACCTGAGAGTGTAGAAAGTCGAATGAGAGTTAATGGAAGAACAGGAGCTAAGGAGAAGAGAACAAGAGGAGAAGTAGAAGAAGAAATAAGAAGAAAGGAAAGGTGCCATAGTAGAAGAAATAACACCCATATAGGTTGAAGAGAAAGAACACGATAAGCCAACAACAGAGGGAGTGGGCGAACATATGTAGGATCGGTAGGTTGCTCAGCAGATTGATGAGTTGAATGAAGTTGTGTAAATGGAGTTGGAGTCAGAGCCATAGGATAAAGATGTGGACCTGATGCCCAGTGCACCACATGTCACCATTAAGACTCCACCACCTCCAGCCATAGAGCCAACCCTGAGCGAGGAAGGAGATATAGTTCCCCTTGATGATGATATGATAATGGAAGTGTACGATATGTCATTTGATGAACTCCAAAAGAATATTGTACAAGCGTGGAGAAAGCACTTCCTGGATGATCATGCATCACCTGCATTTATGAGAGAAAGGGTGATATTGGTAGACACAAGCAAGAATCCAAACGACATTACTGAAGCCAACTTGGACTTCACAGGTGCAGCAAAATATAACACTCATTATTTGATATCTGAGAATAAATAGTTGGTATAGAATCTACAGGCTACCCGGCAAGAGATTGAACAACTTCGCGCAGCAGCACATAATGTGCCTTCGACACAGGTCTACCTGGAGGAGATGAGAGCAGTGATACTTGTCAAAGTATCCACATTTGGAGACACTATGCAAGACCTCTATGAGGAGCTCGTGACAGTAAATAAAGCAATTGTCTACCTGCACGACTTGCAATGGCAGAGCATAGAGTTTGTCAAGATCGTTAAGAATGTACAAGCTGTATTCATCGTCATGCATGATTGGATAATGTGATACAAGGGGGCGCCACTTACCTTTGTGAAGAAAATAAAGAAATAGATAGAGCCAGAGAAAGCAAGAGTTCAGATGATGATCTATAACAAAAAATAGTCTCGCCTCGTTCATTGGAAATATTCAGGCCTCATATATACAGATATACAACAATTTGTATTTCATCTTGAGAACCCACAGGATCCCATTAGTTGGCACGCTCACTGAGACTAAATGCAAATGGAAATTCAGGCGGGATATTGATCAGTACTTGGAGCAGCTGAAGCGGATTTCCACCCAAGAGGACTTAGAGTTGAATAGACAAAACATGCAAACATACATCGGTGATCCTATTCAAATCAAAACAATGTTGCTCTTGATTGAGAAAGAGGTTTAGACTGGCTCCAAGACTTTGTACCCTGATGTTATGGAGGAAAGAGTTTTCTTCCAGCCTGACACCATCACACCGTTTGGGGAGACCATTACACAGTACCAAGATTGGCATCAATATGTGACTGAGAAGCATCAAGTAGAAGTTGTTGAGCTAGACTTCACCCAAACTCAAGCATCATATTATTTTGTCTTGTTAGGTTGTCAAGTTGTCTCTACCCTATTTTTTCCTATATGGGTACGAGTGGAAAATGTAATATTATTTGTAATTATTGTAAAAGTGAAATTCCAAGTGTCCTTGTTGGAATGTGAAGAGTCATATTTAATGTAATGAGTTACTTTGTAAATAATTTGAAGAGTCATGAGGGGAGTCCAAGAGTCACAAAGGGGGCATGCCAAGAGTCAACCCCCTTTGTTATAAATATATCCTCATAACTCATGTAAGGGGCTTTTGGGAGCCAAGATTTTGGCTAGGCTTAAGCTTAGGAAGAGCTTGGGAGTTTTGTGTGAGTCTTGGCTTCTCTGTAGCGTATAGGGAGTATACTTCTTTGGAGGAGTAGGTGTTGTATACTTCACATTCCATTATTGGGGGAAGTGGCTTGTCAAATGTTGTATTTATGATTGGAATTATCACTTTTAATAAAACTCAGAGCCAACATGCTTATGTTGTGGATATAGTAAGACTATTCTTGTTGTATTTACAATATACGTTATTTAACCTATGCATATGATTATGATCTATTTCGTTTTCATTTGTATGAATCTTGTTGGATGTGTGTTGGTGTATTAATCTATCACCTTAACTTGTGGACTATTCTGCTTGTTACTTTGTGTGATGTCGTTTTTCTCGTGTGTTCCTTCTAAGTTATGTACTATTACAGGCTTCCAAGGGGCACACTTTCTTTTCCCTTCCCCTGTTAGAACCATCATGCATCGCACTTAAATCTCTGCAGGGTGTCACGCTTGTTCTCACCAAATACATCGTGCACCAATCTATCATGTGTTTTGCAAACCAAGGTTGATCATTAACACCCCACTGTTGAAAATCCTACTCCAAATGGTGTGAGGTCTAGTTGGGACTTCATATCAGGGAGATCCCCTGAATGTTGGCTGGTCTAGAACCGTCAACAAGGCTATACCATTTGATAGCATCCTTCATGAAAACATTATGAATATGTAAATTAATTTCAAGTATATATCCATTTCAAATAAATATTATTTAAATATGTATATTATTATTGATTTTGATTGAGTCCAACAGAGGTTTATATATACATGTAGTAATGAGTGATAAGTCATGTTCTTGGCAAAGGGAATTATTTATCATTATTACATATTAGTAACTTCACAATATTTGTCCTAACTATTACATGAATATTATTATTTAATACATAATGATTACTTATGTTTGTAATATATCCTCATTATATTACATTTTACTTGGTGTATAGTTGAAGAAAGTATCTATGAGTTGGATTTGAAAGCATGGTAAAGGAGATAGAATATTTTGTAGCATTCGAAATCATAATAAAGGAGATAGGGGATTTTGTAGCAAATTATTTAGGCCACAATGTCATAGAAAACTCCTTAGTGAGTAACCCTTTCTTTGTGCCACAATGTCATAGGAAACTCCTTAGTGAGTAAACCTTTCTTTGTGCATGTAAGAAAATAGAGCATAGCATAGATCTCACCTTCTATTTGTGTTTCTTTCCTATATGAGGTTTCCTACAATCACATTTTATGTCCATTTGTGTTCATGGTGTGTTCATTTTCTTATTCGTACAATTTTAGATTTTAATTATTTTATAAATTTAAACATTAAGCTAGTACAAATAAATTTGGAATCTTTTTTATTTTAGAAGAAAAAAACGAACTTTTCATTAATAAAAGCTTGCATTTACATGAGATTTTTTATAAATAAATTTGGAATATTTTTATTTCAGAAGAAAAAAATGAACTTTTCATTAATAAAAGCTTGCATTTACATGGGATTTTGTCTTAAATATTCACCCGCCAATCACCAAGTTCATAATAACAAAAAAATAGGGGAATTTATTTGAATATGAAGGCTCCATCATAGCAAATATAAAAAAATTCTAATATATCTATTGTATGACCATAACATCTCCAAAAAGTACCGGTACCAAAAAATAGAGAAGATACTTTGACCAAAAAAATATAGATATAGATTTGTGCCCCTATTGTATGTAATAGACAAAAACAGATCCTCATATCTCTAGTTTTCCATCCCTCGATAGAGTTCCATTTGATAATACTTGGAACTAAATCACACCCATTAATTCACTACACCCTTCTTTAGATAAAGAGTTTGCTTCTAAAGATAGAGAACCTATGAAAAGAAGAAATCAAAGGCCTGATCCCAATCATCCAACGAGAGAGGGAAGGAACATGAATGGAGGATCTTCGATTATCCCATTCTATGATCACCTTTAAATATCCATACACATTGATATCTGCAATGCCTAACCATTTAGCACAATAGAGGATACCCCAAAAAGCAAGTAACCATGCTCTAGTATTTGAACCTTTGTCGCTACACCATTTAAACTTGTAGAAACCACCAGGTCTCATGACAATCAACATCTCGCTACCACAATTCATGGAACAAGGTGTCCCATAAAAAAAAATGCTCGGGAACTTGTTCCAAATGTCCTTCATATTAATATGTCTACTATGATTCTTATTAATCATAATACCTTTCTCTAAAAAGTAGGATGTGATCTTAATACAGTGAACTTCACAACTTGCTCCTTTTGGTCAAAGATCATCGCATTTCTCGCTCTACAAATTCCCAAAAATATATGCAATGGGAGGGACCTATATTCCTTGTGCTCCATGAACCACTTTGATAGGCAAGCACCCACCAAGGACTAATCCCATAATGAAAATATATGGAGAATGTCTAGGACCTCCTTCCAAACAACATCAATGAATGAACACTGAAGAAAGAGGTGGTTTGTGTCTTCCGAAGAAAGTAGACATAAAGCACATCTTTCGAGCCCCAAAAATCATCTCTTATGAAAATTTGACCATGTGAGAACTTTATCATGGATCACCAATCAACAAAAACATTTTAACTCCAATGCAATGTCTCACTTCCATGATACTTGGAACCAACCCATCTGAGGGTCCAACAACTACTCATGTGATAAGAAAGAGTATATCTTTAACAATAATTTGACCTTTCATCATATTTCCATTCCATTTGATCTTCCTCCTTAGCTAATTAAATCCTAGTCAACTTAAGAAGAGGGATGTATTTGATCCACTCAACAGTGAGCTCACCAATGAGACCTATATCCCCTGCCTCTTTCCAAGAACTAAGTTGTAAATCAAGGCCTTTGTCCCCAAAAATGTCATTTATTTTGGATCAACCTTTATTTTGAATATATGTCAATAGAGGAAGAGACAGTATGTGATTCTTGGGCATACCTTTAATGGTTTCCATCCTGATCTTTTCCCGCTCTCCATTGCCAATAACCCATCTCAAGTTACTAAGAAACCATGGATTAATTTTCATCATGCTCCTCCATGTCATTGATGCTTCCTTTTTAGTTGGAGCACCCGCCCTTATCCAAAACAACAAAAACTGTTTTTTCAAGTATAAATAAAGAAATTTGGAATCTAAGGCAATAAAATGTTGAATAAAAGATTTTATAATATTGCAAGATTTGTTATTACAATGGAATATCCAAAACATTTGACATATCATTAAATCAAGATGATGATACCATCCATTAAGATCAATTTTAGTCTATTTAACCTATAAATTTAAATTAATTAATTTGATTTACCAAATTGTTTCTATGATGGAATCATTTTGAAACTATATTTCAAAGTTCCATTTGATTTTATGAGTTAACAGATTATAAAGTTTTATGTTATTGAAAATATTTTGAAATTAGATCAAATGTCTTTGTACTCTAGCAACTTAAGAAAAAATACTTTTCAACTTTTACAATATTCATCTCATATATTTTATAGATTTTTGGACTCTATATCATACCATGTTTTCTTTTTAAACATAGTTTTTTATTTGTTTTTTTTTTGTTCACGAAGCCTGGCGATTGGTGGCCACTACATCCACGAAATATTTGTTCTAGGTAAATCCACTCGAAGGGGTCACTTCCTGTCGGCTCAACCATAGAGCTTGACCACCTGAGAGTGTCTAGCGAATTGAAACTGTGACCTCTTAATAACAAAGGTGTTTTAATGACAGAGACTTGACCAATTAAGCTAACCCTCCAGGCTTCTTTTTAGACATAGTTATTGTAGTGCTTTTAACAACATTTATATGTTGAAGGTCATCCTCTTTTGTTATCTTCATATGGTTTAACCAATCAATTACAACTCCGGGCCAATATTTTTTAAGCCACATTTTTGTTTTAAATTGAGTTATGATAATCATTTTAGCAATGTTTATATATTGGAGGGAATCCTCCTCTATTATCTCCCCATCATTTAATTAAGAGAGTTTAGACTATGACTTTTAAGGAGAATCAACATTTTTTTGCCTAAAATCCTACAAGAATAATTTTGAATTAATAAAATTGTAAATATAAATTGATGGATTGATTCACCTTTGGGCAAGGTTCAATTTCCATGAGGACTTAACTTGAAGCCATGGGACACGTTCAATTATTGGTAAAATGTGTGGTTGCATCTAGAGAGATTGTATTAAATGATCCTGTGATCCATGCACATGTAAGTGGATCAAAGCCAATCCCATATCCTTCAAATTTTAAAAAACCCATGATTTATAGACCAATTGGTTTATATGAATCTTAATCTCTACCAGATCTCACATTCAAATCCCATGAAAACGATTAAGAATAAGAACCACATTTAAAAGACTTGAACTATCCAAAAAAAACATTTAGCAAAGAATAGCTAAAACCTTCCCTAAACCTTATACCATACTTGGAAATGTGCCACCCATATCATACTTGAAAGTGCGCAATACACCTAAAAAAAATTATAGTGGTGGCAAATACAATTTCTAGCAGTGCCCAACGAAGTCAACCCATATCGACAAACCCAACTCTAAAGTATATAGAGAAAAAAATAAATCATTTAACTTGAGGATAAAGCTTCGAAGGTTAGTGCCCCATCACCTTCTCAATATACCACCAGGACATTGTACGCGGAGAATGGACATGGAAAGAGCTAAAGTGGTATTTTGTGAATGTGGTGCAAGAATATTATTTGACGAGGACAAAGGTGAAATGCGTTGGTGTTATTAAAAGGATTCGATCCATTCGTTCATATAAAGAACGTACCAGACATATTTTCCTCGTCTCCTTCACATGAAAACAATTGTAACCCTCGGTATAATAACCTTTCAACCTCCATAAAAATCCTTTGAAAAATAAAGAGAATATATTGCAGATAATTACACGAGTCTCTTTTGTTGGCTCTACACGGTAGTAAGAAGATTAAGAAGTCACATCGATGAGCATCCACTTTTCTAAAGTTCATTTATATCTGGATCCCATCCTTATGGTACTTCGATTTTACTGTCTACCTTTGCAAAAGAGAATGAATTGCACTTTCTCTAGTTCACTATCACTCTTTTTCCCAGAATGAGATTCCTGTGATTTTCACATTATGCTCTAAATATGCCTCAGTTTGTTGTCCATCATTAAACCTATATATGCCTCATTTTGTTGTCATCATTTTGAGATGAGTCATTTTCTTTTTTAATCTTATTAACAAATGTTTCTGAGATCCATTTATTTTATAGGAGCTTCATTTTTTATGTTTTTTTGGAACAACTAGCATTTACATTTAGTTAATGATATTGAAGTTGAAGCATTCTACATTTTTGAAAACAAATTTATATTTTTTTATATTTTTTATGTTTTTAAAGATTTTTTCGATTAATATCTCAAAATGACTTTCTATAATGTGATCTTTATGTGTATATAGAATGTCCTCTATTTTTTATAGTTTATTTCCATTATAACTATGTAATGGGTGAGAATGTGATCTACATCTTCTTCAACATGTTCTATTTAGGATATTTTTCACTTCCCTTTTCAGGAAGGTTTATTATATCTTTATCTACTTGCTCCTTTAAAGAGTGTAGAAATCACTTTCTTTCTCTCACTTTGAAAGTTTCTTCCTCTTCCATATCTTTCTTAGAGCACGCTCCTTTTCAATATCCATATGCTTTACATAAAAAGCACTTAAAATGGATTGCTACTATAATCTAATTATTGTTTATAGGACCACCTACCAATTTATATATGTATCCCATTGAATAAGCTCATCACCCAGGTTGAGTTCCACATATATTTTTGCAACAACGGTTATTGCCTTTTAGTTGGTTTTTCATCTATGTCAAGGAATCAACCCATAGATGTCACTATTCTCACTTCCTAGAGTTTTAGGGGTAGATAGGGAAGTTTTACCCATATAGGAAGAACATGTTTTTGCCTCAATTAAATCAAAACAAGGCATCCAACTCTTAATGATAGGATGGGGTTGTTGTGATACCACTTGATGTTTCCTACAATCCACCTTATCTCTTCCACTTTCTAATATAAAAGTAATCCACTCACTTCATGAAATAAAATATCTAATATTTTCAATTGGGTATAGTGCAAGTGGTTGTGGGATGGTGTGTTATCTTCGTTGCCTAGATTATATTCCCCTAAGAAACATGTTGAGGTCATAATGAGTATATTATTGTAATGTATTTGAGCCATGTTCTTAACCTAGCTTTGTGCCCCAAAGAATCTACGGTTTCCAAGGGTACCATAGGAGAAATTAAGGGAAGTGCCCAAGGGTTTTACCTAGGATATGTTATCTGGAGAAAAAAAGAGACCTAAAATATGGAATTTGGGGTAGTAGACAAGTACTTATCTCTACAATTTAGCTACCTAGTAAAAGATTTTTTTCGAATATCACGCTGCCATGGAACTTCCCTATCAAAGTCGTTTTTTGATATAGGGTGATATGGTTAGTTACCATGTCCTCCCTTAAAACTAATTTCATATTTTCCTTATAAAATTTTACACATAACTTCCTTATTATGTTTTTCTTATTCCCTATTAAGACAATAGAGTGTACTCCTCCTTCCCCAAATTAGCTTAGGGTGGTGTACCCCCTACTAATACATCCAAAGAAAGACTATTAAAACTTTGAATTGGAGGTAAGATTATAGACACAAGTTTTAGCTAAAACTTACTATATTGGACTCCAATCTTTACTTCTCAAAGTTCATCTTTGATCTTAGAGGGTTTTCTTCCCACTACCTCTTGGGATTTGGTAGGTAAAAGATTTACCACTCATCCCAAAAAATGAATATTTCTTCTCCTCTACTATATGCATTGATTCCACTTCATTTTTTTTGGATGTGTGTGTATGGAAGTGTTGATGGGCAGAAGAATAAGTGAAATTTTTAGTTGCTTTATGATATTAGGTAAGAGACCCAAAAAATTACATCATTTGTTTTAGAGGAGTACAAATAACATTCACATATTTGATTCAATATTCCTCTAAATGCAATGATAGGTTTCAAAGAACTTCCTTGATCATGATTAGGGATTTTACTAGAAATAGAGCTTTCAAATTTAGATCAATAATCATGGTTGAGAATATTAAGTGCTTGCCTTATGAGGATTTATGAACTTTAAACGGGAAATGTGGCTTGAATTTTCCTTATATTTTGAAATGATTCAAATTGAACTCTCCTTATCAAACTCGTGATATCATGAATTCCATTAAACAAAGTTGCAAACAATTCTAAATGAATATTTTGAAAAGAAATCATCCTATTTTCCTTATAAGCTAGTAAATTTACCTTCACAAAGCTTGTATATCACTAAAACTTGAATCTCTTTCTCCACTCTCATTGTTATATTTTTTCCAAAAAAAAAATTATTTTCCTTTTCATTCAAATTATACACCATGGTAATATATATTAAGATTAAAAGTAATGCTGTAAACCTATTTGTTCCGAAAAAAAAGAAAATTATATATTACACATAAATTATGGCGAAATGAAATGAGAATTTGCAGAGAAAAATATGCTAAACAAATTATCTTCAAGGTTTTATTTAGTTGTGTCAAAATTATTTATATGAATTTATATGGTTTAAAATTAATTTATTGTGTATCCCTGATGCAGGTGTACAAGTGAGAAATTTTGTATTTTTGGGATGAGAGTAGCAATAACACCTAGTTTCCCAATATGATGTGGTGGTTGTGGGTAGTTAATGTGGTTGTAGTTGAAATGTGTGCCATTAACTCTATTAAATATTGCTTCAGGTTTAGTAATGTTTGTTAGCGATGGCATTCGGGGTACAAGAGTGAGGTTACCACCTCGTCCTTTGGATCTAGTTATTCCTTATGGTTGGGATGGTGGGTGGTCTATAACTATGCAATAGCCCCAGTTCGTGGAGGAAGTACACCAGAAAGAAGTCTTTGTTTGGTGATCTATTCATTACCACCATGTGTGAAACATTTTTTTCTATGTTTCTTAGAGAGGATTGTTTGGCTTTTGGTTAATTTCTTAGTCGTAATTGTTGTATTTGCTCCTTTTCTTTGGTCATTATTGGTTGTTAGGTCTTTTTGGATCTATTTTAGTCACAATCCTGCTCATTCTGTTTTTAACTCAAGGTGGTGACTTTCATTGTTCTATGGCCTTTTTTTGGTGGTCTTGTTTTGGTGCCTTTGTGCGATGTTCTATGGCAGTCATTGTGAGCAGTCTCTCAGGTGGAAGGTTGAGTCTCCTGTCTAGATGTGTAATTAGTTTTTAAGTCTCTTGGGTCAGGGCCCTGTTGAGTGGTTTATTAGGGACAACCTTATCGCTTTCAAGTCTGATCATCAATGTCTCCCTCCTTGTCCCTCATTTTCTTTCATTGGGTGGTTTTTATCCTCTCGTTGTTCTCATTATCTTTCCTCTCATGTGTTTATGTCTCATCGCTAACGAATGCCCAGTCATTGAGGTGGTGGCTCCATGTGTGGGCAAAAAGGGTCACACCCCTCACACCCCTTATCTTATGGTTCAGTTGCCTCTACTTTTGACTCGGTTCCATTGCAGGTTCATCATGAAATTTTATATCTGGAAGATTTAGAGAGTAGTGGCTTCTCTTATGCATCAGACTCTGAGCTGGATAGAAACCAAGCCAAGTGGTTTCTAAATCTGGGTCATTTCTGTAAGAAGAGGCTGCATTTTTTAAGCTCCATGGCCTTGAATCAATAAACTTCTATGTTCTTGCATCTTCTAGTTAGGGAAAAATGGTTTGAGACTTAAGCATTCTCCTCTCTGGTAGACATTAAGTGGATGGTAAGAAATATCATATTTTTTTTTAAATAATGTGGATTCTCGATTGGAAAAGGTGGAGTTTTTATGATTATTGATTATGGTCTGAGAGATCTCACAGATCCTCTTGCCCATAGTGGTCACACTCTTGTTCTCTCTTCTTCGGACTATGATTTTTCAGGTGCGGACAAATGAAGGTTTCAGTTTCTTTTTTATCTCATGATTTTTGGATCAAAATTTGGGTGGATGCATCGTCCTGGACATGTGGACGTGTTTGGCTACCAAACGTTTTGGCCTTCGTTATATGCATATGGTGTTGGCAGTGTATCTCTTGAATGTTGGTCACTTTATTGGTAGTATATTTTGGTTTTGGTGATATGCCTATATATCTCTTTGGATCACCTTATGTATGGCTTGCCATGGCTACTATGGGTTTGATTTTAGATTGGTGTTGTCGCTTTGTATTTGTTTGATGTGCTTCATGTATGGGCAAGACATTCCTTTAGATTTGGTGTTAGTTTATGACAGTGTAGCTCTCATTTGTTGTTCATGGTGTTGTGCAATGATCTTGAAGTTGAGTTTCTTTGTATGGTTTTAACCCAACTTTTAGTTTGTGTGTTTGATGTATTTTCTGATGTATATTTTTATTTTTATTTTGTTAATATATATATATATATATATATATATATATATATATGTTTTTCAATTTATTGTTATTGAATTAATGGTGTAATAGTTATTAGTTATTAAGATTAATTTTGATTTATTAAATTTATGTTAATTAATTTAATTATCAAATTATTTTATGATTTATTTATTTGAAATAAAACTTTTTAGTTTATTTTAATTTTATGAATTAACAACTTATATCATTCAAAGTTATTACAAATATAAATGTTTTGAAAATAGATATAATGTTTATGTAGATTAGGAAATTCCAAAGAAAGTGTTTTTGCACCTTTTACAATATTCAAATTACTAAGTTTAAAGGTTATTTTGCGTTATAGCAATTTAAGTGTTGTTTGACATTTTGTCTCACTATGAAACTCATAGGAATTTATTTTTATCTTTGTAATATTTTATTTTTTGTGTTGACAACATGGAAAGATAAATTGGATATTATAACATAGACTTAATAAAATATTTTGTTATAATTTAACTTTAAGTTATTCTTAATATTTGTATAATATCACTTTTTTACCTTTATAATTAGTTATGATAGTGCTTTTAATAATTTTTATATACTGGAAGGTATCATCCTTCGGATATATAAACATCTCTAGTTCAATTTCTTTCCAATCTTGAATGTTTTATTGATGTTTGAAGTAATGATAGGAAGTCCCTCAATTTTTGTGTGAAATAGTTTCTATTTTCATATATCAAATATTGGAGCATAGCCTTGCTCTGAATGAGAAGAAGCTAGATATCTAAAAAGAAGATACGATAGAGGTTTTACACTTAATTTTAATAATTATTTATTATAAAACATTTTCATTATTTAACTTATGGAAGTATAATACTTTAGTGCTCTTTACATTTAAATTTATGACATTAAAGAAGGAAATACATAATTTTATATGTTAAATTTAGTTAAATTCAATATTTTATAAATAATGTTATAAGATCTAGATGAAATAGATACAAAATTTTCTTGTTAAATTACTTAATTAAGTTGCAAGGCTTTTCCTATTTGAGAAGAAATTTTCTATTGCCTACCTATCATTACTTTTCACCTTTAGATTATATGTTAGACGATTAAAAGATATAAAGCCATTGGATCATCACAGATAAAAGTAGTTGGAAAGAACTGTCTCCAGATATTGATATTTTTTTATAACCAACTGAGCATAGGTTCTTTGCTTAGTGTTTGGAGCTTCAGGATTTTTGATTACGAGATCTGTCATGTAAGACCACCTCTTTCTGGCCATTGTCATTGCCTTTCACCTGTCTTGACGAAGCTCTATGGTTCACCTGTCTTGACGAAACTTTGCGATAAGGGAATATGGCGCTCAAAACTTTTCTTTTGCCGACCATTCCCTCGAAGTCGTAATTGCTCTCAAAGTCGGTTGAATAATGGCTAAGGAGGGTCTTCTCCAGGTAGCTAATCTTACCGAATTCGAGTACAAACACTATCTATTTATCGACGAACCTCTATACCTTCAAATTATTTTAATAGGTCTATAACTTGTCTTTAGAGACCCCAAATAAAGAATGATGATGATCCTTAATAAGGAATGATCCCCATATTGTCAGACCCTATCTGGAAGGATTTTGATTGTGACATTTCCTACTTCTCCTCTCAAGAGAATGTTAGTGATTAGAATCCAAATTCAAGTTTTTTGAGCTACCAAAAGAATTAGCATTAACTCACCACTTCGTATCCTCCCTCCTCCCTCTCCAATGAACCTTCTACTTCCCAATTTTGACTGGTTGATGGTTCCGGGATCGAATCCAGCGTCTAAAAAAAATTCCAAATTCCCCATTTTAGATAATGCTGTGAGATTAGAAAATTCTCCAGATAGCTATGAAGGCTTACCCAAGCCCATGGCTTCACATTTGATTTATGGAGTTTTCCCAAGCACATGACTTCTCATTTATGCTGCTATGAATATGAAACACTGATTTTATATTTGCTTAATGATTCGATAAGCATAATTAGCAATGCACATTTATTGTTATCAATTTGGAGGATTGAATATGTAATCTTATGTATATAAAATTTCATTATTATAAAAAATTTCAACTTTATTTCCTCTTTAGAATATTTAGTTTTTAGGCGTGCATGATTTGGGTTTGTGTCCAACGGCTAAATATTTCTGCTCAGCTTAATATTGTCACTACCCCTAGCCTAATTTTGAATGTTTTATTGACCCCTTTCATGTCATTATTTCTCTATCTTGAAGATCCTTCCTGAGTGCCACTTTCATGGATAAAAAAATTTGGTTATTGAATGCAACACGTTCATAATTTATCAATGAAATTAAATTTAAAATCTAAGCTATGAACTAAACATACAATTTAATCATTGTGCAAAGTATATTACCTTATAAATAATGGTTTATATAAATTACCAATAAAAAAATAATGATTAATATATTTAAACCAACCATTCTATCAATTTCATACCTATTATATTCTACAGGCTAAATTTGTATTTGCATGTCAAACATATTCTCAAATGGAAAATACAGTTATGCAGATGTCAAATTCCAAATGTTGTTGAAATATTTTATTTATTTGATTAGAAATCTTAACATTCTTCATGTCTAATGCAAGTCCAACTTTGAAAGAAATATTTTTTGATATAGTGGTTGTATTAACTACTACTAAATTGGTGTAGTTAGAAGCTTCCAAGGTATTTTTTGTTATAGTTGATAGATCATAATCAGCAATAATGTTATCATGTTGATATATACATTAAAGTATAGTTCATTCAGTGTGATACTCATAATATCACATAAATGCTTCTAAATGAAGTATTGGTAGTGTGGATCCATAGTAAATCACCATGAAATATTAAAATTTTTGTTTGCTACATTGGCTATAACAATCTTTTCAGCAGTAGCATATACGAGATTGGGAGCAATATCATTGGTAACTAGTCCTTGGTACACACCATTGTTGGAAGAACTGCTGAAGTTTTTGGAAAATGATTTTGGAACGAGGAAGCATGTATTAGGATACCAAAATATCCCAAGGGTTTCATTGTTAGGGGTAATCAAGGGTCCTCACATATTAAGTCTATAAATTGTTTCAAAATCATGCTTAGATAGATCATTGTAAGTATTAGAGAGGGGCACAATTAGAGTTGTGTCTGAAGAGTGTCCAACACATAAACAACTTTAATGGCATTGACAAAATTATTGTAAGGAATAAAGGTCAGGATCAATGTTAGGTCACTTATATTAATGACATATTCCTTCATCACACATGGACTATTCTAGATTTGGAAATTGTACAATAGACCAAAGTATTTGGTGGCTATTGAAAATATGGCACTTGTAGGATTGTATTATTGATAAGAAAATGGAAATAAATGTAAACGTACCCAGTTTCTGCATTGGTGCCCAATACTGAATGTATAGGGTGACTATTGAGTAAACACTCGAGTTTTCAAGTAGATACTAGAGGGAACCTAGAGATTTGAACTTGTGGTGTTATAAAATGTTTCTTCATTAGCATAAATAAACAAATTTGAGGATGTTTCTACCCATCGTGATGTTACTCTTTCATCCAGAGTCTATCGGGTAGTTATCCTGTGGAGTAAAATAAGTATCAATTTTTTATTGATAGATTGACAATAAAACCAAAAAACAAATACACACAATGGATTCCATTTCTTTCACTCCTTTTTTTCAACCTCAATTGTATGATTCTATTCTATTTATACAATTTTTTACTGTCCCTCTTTCTATCAACCTTGGCACTTACACACAATACCCAAAGTCTAGAACACTATCGAGAGTTCCACTTCCACCTTAACTAATGAGTTTATAATACCTATAGGGATAGGGTCTTCTCTCTCTTTAGAGAGTATATAGGTGGAATATAGAGTTATGAGCTTTTACCCTTCTCCACTATCCTTTGAGTGATGGATTCTTTTGCAAGGGTGATTTGGAGAGTAACCTAGGTCACCTTGACAACTATGAAAAAAATTGGAAATTGCAAGGCACAAACCTAAAACTTATATGAAACTGGTGGAACCCTTCCAAGTCAGGGGATACAAAGGGTGGCCTAGTATATAAGCCTACATCAAAGTGTGCATTTTGAATGATTAGAGTTCTATTATGATGCAAAATTTTCTCTAAAATTTCAAATTCTTTCTTAAACAAACAAAATTAAAGAAACACAATTGCATAATTTTTTTACTTCTTTCTTCTATGTTATTCTTTCCTATCCTATTGCCTTACGGATTTTTCTTTGCAACATGTGGAGAAATTTCTAGTTCATTTATTTATGAATAAACATTGATGATAGTACATGCTAAAAGTTTATAGTAATATTAATGTTTCTTCACATTTAAATTAATAATAGAAGTTTGAATGTAAATGTTCCATCATATATATAGACACTAGGTTGTGTCTAGGTCAAGGTCAATTAATTAATAGTGGATGGAAGAACGATATGTCTAATAGTAGTAAGTTTTTCACCGTGACTGTGCAAGACTTAATGGAGCCAATATGCCCAATAAAATATGTAACCCCACATTTAACTCCCACCCTTAACCTCTCCCCATAAAATTTAAACTTAAAACTCAATAGGATATAAATCTACATGATACCAAAATTATATATCAGTCTAGATCCATCTTAACACCAGATCTATCAAGCGTCGAGAGGGATCAGATATCTTGAGCTACAAACCTCTTTTTTGAGTGCAAAACTTGAGGAAATGTTTGCACCTTGAGAGATTTGATCTAATAGATCTAGGGTTAAGATGGATCTAGGTTGGTTATATAATACTATATAATATCTATATTTGTATATATATGTCTCATGTTTATTCCCTCTCTCTATCTCACCCCCCAAACATCCCCACTCTCTCTCCATATCTATATATATATATATATATATCCCTTCATCTTCCTCTCCCTCTCTCTCTCTTCCCCTCCTTTCCCCCTCTTTATGTCTTCTTCTATCTCTCTTCCCTCCTACTCTCCTCTCCCTCAATCTCTCTCCATCTCTCCCATGTCACTCCCTCTCTCTCTCTCTCCACCTTTCTCCCTCTATGTCTTTCTTCTTCCTTCCCTCACTCTCCCCCTCCAAATCTCTCTCTCTCTCTCTCTCTCTTGAGTCCTCTCTCTCCCTTTCTCTCTTACCTCCCTTTGTCTCCCCCCCATCTCTCTCTCTCTCTCTCTCTCACTCTCTTTCTCCAATTTTGTCACTATCTCCCTCCCTCTTTCATTCTCTCTCTCCCCTCCATCTTTGTGTCTCCCTCTCTCTCTCTTCTCCTTCTCTCCTCTTCTTGATCTTCCCTCCTCTTCTCAATCTTCCTTCCTCTCCTCTCTCGCACACACACACTCTCTCT
The DNA here is from genome assembly GCA_034641835.2 of Pinus albicaulis. Taxonomy (NCBI): domain Eukaryota; kingdom Viridiplantae; phylum Streptophyta; class Pinopsida; order Pinales; family Pinaceae; genus Pinus; species Pinus albicaulis. The sequence goes on from CM076581.1 coordinate 293,682,891, forward strand.
CTTCACCTTTATCTCTCTATGTTTATGTTATTTCCTCCCTCTCCCCCCCTCCAACTCCATCTCTATCTCTCCCTCTCTCCTCCTCTCTCTCCCCTCCTCTCTCTCTCTTCCTTCCTCTCTCTCTCTCTCTCTCTCTCTACCCTCCAGCTCTCTCCCCCCCCCCTCTCTCTTAAATTTGATCCATTGTATTGTGTTTAAGAAAGTATCTACATTAAAAAAAACTCAATTGGTTGTAAAGTATTGAACCTATATCTTTGATCCATCATGTCAAAGAAAATACAATAACGAAAAAATTAAAAGAATCATGCACTATCTTTCCTCTATTATTGTTAGTCACTTTGTTTGTGCTCATGGCTTCGATCCTTAGTTAAGATGGATTATGTTGGCTCTTAATAATGTTATACTAGCAATTGCACCATCACCAGATGTTGCAAAGGAAATGTCGTAAGATTCTTAAAGAGATCCAATAGTTGCTAAGCAAGATATCTGTAGTGATTTTGGTCAATTTTAGCAAAGGTAGGAGAAGTCATTAGGTTCAGTGAAAATTTGGTCTTTCATTGTAAATTTGATGTACATTAGGGGTTGTCAATTGAAAATTTTAAAATAATTTATTGTATGGAATGGAGAAAAACATTGTCAATTGAAAATTTTAAAATAATTTATTATGTGTGTTGAGAATGCAACAAGATGATGGAGCTTAGTGAAAAGAAGTCGACTTCACTAAGTGGGCCCGCAGGCTATTTTTGGCGCAAAGTCTATTTTTAGACTATGCCTATTTTTAGACATATGGATCATGGTCTATGAGTTGCAGGATGCTATTTATGGATGATTGGTCGAGTTGGTAAAAATAGATGGACCTCTATTTTTAGACATTGGGCGGTTTCTATTTTTAGATTGCGTGGCTAAAAATAGAACAGTGAAATATTATTAACCCTTAATAATATTTAGACTATAAACATTATCTTATCATCTTGGAGCACTTCAGTTTGATGCTTGGATGTGGCACATGCAGCTGACAGAAGGAAATACGCTTTTCCTAAGGGTTAGTTGAGCTATTGCATGGTTGACTTCAGTTAGAACTCATGTGGCAGAGTTTGGTGGAGTTGATGAGACGGGTGGTGGAGTTGTGTTCGGTTTAACTTAGTTGAACTAGTTGTATTTAGTCTAACTGAAAAATACACTAGTGATGAGTGGTGTGAATTAATTATTAATTAATTCACTAATTATTAAATCATAAATCAACTAAATAATACATCAGTTAACTACAATGCATGGACAGTTCAGTGGAGACCAGTGTTAGAGGTGGGTGAAAGGGTGAGTCTACTATCAGTTGTGACTATTGGCTGTGCATGAGATTTGCACACACATTGATGGAGATTGCCAATGAGGATTGCGCAGTACAAGCTAGGGGATTTGAACTTGAATCTCATCATTAATCAACTTGGATTGCGCAGTAGAGGCAGGCAGACTTGTGGAGGAGATTTGAACTTGTGACTTGTTCTATATCTAAGCTAGTTTGTGTGTAGCATGGGAGAGATAATGTTTTAGGAAGTTGTGAAACTTTTGTGCTATGTGTTGTTACATGTTCTCTATCATTATAATATACAGATAGTTGGGGGGTTTTCAGCTGTAAGCTTTCCCCATTACATACTGTGTTATATGTGTGCTTGATTATGTTTTAATGTGCGCATGCGACTGCTTCTATTTCCGCAAATTGATGATCAATTGTAGAAGAGGTTATGTATTATGCATGAAGCTTAAATAGTGTGTAATCAGGATAATCTCGGTGAATAATTCAGCTATTATTCAAATTTCTACATGGTATCGGAGAGATATTGATCATCGGATCTATTACGGTGATTACAAACTTATTTCGGTAGACAGAGTCTGTAAGTGGGCCAGGTAGCCTCTGGATCCATCCTTTCTCTGAAAGGTGAAAAAATCGATAAGTACTACGGTCGATCTACTATGCTACAAAGAAATACTTCACTCTCACATGTGACAGTTGAGAAGTTGGCACAGTGGAGGTCGAATTGCAATGATGTTTTCTTGGTGTCAAAGTCAAAATGTCTTATCAAAGATTGCGATTGGAGTATGCTCTTGAAGGCAGCTCGAATTATATTGCATGGAGAGATAGGATGGAGGCGGTGCTCGATGACAATGGGCTGAAGGAGTTCATAGATGCTGAAGTTCCAAAGCCTAGCGATGCAGCCTTGGTTGAGGCTTGGCAAAAGAAGACAACAAGGTGTCGAAGGATTCTGTTCGAGGGCGTGAAGGATCACATAGTATCCAGCCTGCATGGAAAATCTTCTCCATACTTGATGTGGAAAGCGTTGACAGAATTGTTCCAAAGCAAGAGCGACCGGAGAAAGTTGGCGCTCAAGGATAAACTCATAACATAAGCTTGGAGAAAAGCGTGTGGTATGCCAAGTACCTCCCTGCAGAAGTTCGTCCAATGGGATGGTGAAGACGTGGGGGTGTTGTGGAGTAAGGACTTGGTGAATTGGCTCTCCCTTGGTCTTCAAGGATTTGGCATTCCCTGTCGAAGTTTTGTCGATGGGCAGGAAAGTACCCAGGGATGGGGAGCGACTTTGGTCGGATCTTGTGCGAAGGAGATAAGGTGAGTGGGGAACGGATCTTTAACAAAGGCATCGATGGAAAAGAATTTCATGGCTGCCAAAGAAGTGAAGGGGAAAGCAGCTTCTATCGATGAAGATGCCGAAAGGCAAGAAGCAGGACATGTCCAAGGTGAAGTGCTTTCACTGTCACCAACACGGACATTATGCCACAAATTGTCCGCAGAAGAAGAAAAATAAGCAGGCTGCTGGATCTGCAGCGGGAGAGGCCTTAGCCTCGTAGGTTGAGCTGGATTTTTCGTTGATCGCATGCTTGGTATCAAGTGTGATGGGTTCAGTTTGGTTCTTGGACAGTGGTGCGTCTTTTCACATGACAGGAGATCGAGATTTTTTTTCTGATCTAGATGAGAAAGATCTTGGAGTGCACATCGAGATGGGCGATGATGGTAGATACAGTGCGACCGGTATTGGTACCATTTACTTTGAGAGGAAGTCTAGTAAACCCTTCGTATTGAAGGAAGTCATGCATGTTCCAGGATTGAAGAAGAATCTTATCTCTGTGGCGATGTTAGAAGACAAAGGATATGATGTTGTCTTCAGCAAGGGAAAGGCTTTCCTGTGCAGTAAGACAACTGGAGAAACCCAGAAGATAGGGGTTCGAGTCAAGAACCTTTATCAATTGCAAGTAGATGGTTGTGCAACAATGGCAGGCAAGGCAGAAGGAGTGGTGAGCCGGGATGATGGCGAGTTGTGGCACCGGAGATTGGGCCACCTTCACCATGGAGCTTTGAAGATACTGCAGTAGATTTCTACTGGGCTTCCTAAAGGCACTCTTGCACAGTCAGATCAGTGCAAGGGGTGTACCTTGGGAAAATTTGTGAAAGCCACCTTTCACGAGAAGGATAGTCGCGCCACAACGATCCTTGAGAGAATTCACATAGACGTGTGTGGACCTTTCTCAGTAGCTTCGACAGCAAAGCACAGGTACTATGTGATCTTTGTTGATGATTATTCTCGGAAGTGTTGGATCTTCTTCATGCAGAAGAAGAGTGAGACATACTCAAAGTTATACGAGTTCAAGGCGCTGGTGGAGAAGGAATCGAGGAAGTAGGTGAAGGCTCTTAGGAGCGACAATGGTGGTGAATTCATCTCTGGCGAATTCAAGGAATTTTGCAGTGCAGAACGAATTCGAAGAGAGCTCATAGCACCTCATAACCCATAGCAGAACGGGGTTGCTGAGCGGAAAAACAGAACAATCGTGGGTGATGCACGGGCGATGTTGCATGATCAAGGCCTACCCATTCACTTGTGGGCGGAGGCACGCAATACAGCAATATATGTGCAGAACTGTTGTCCTCACAAGATACTTGGCATGAGTACACCCAAGGAGGCGTTTTCTGGTAAGAGGCCTGATATTTCCCATTTGAGGATTTTTGGTTCACCTGTTTACATTCATGTGACGAAGGATGCCAGGAAGAAGCTGGAGCCGACTGCGGAGGTTGGGATATTTGTGGGGTACACTGATATGCCCCACAACTATCGTGTGTATTTTCCAGATAGTCGCAAGACTGTTGTGCGACAGGATATCAAATTTCAGAAGGAGAAATCCATGAAGTGTTCGCTTGAGAGGGAGCTACACTTACATGCAGAGGAGGAGCTATTAGTTCCTAAGGATGAGCCTCAGGATGTGGATCAGCCACAAGAGGAGGTTCATGGAGTGGAAGAGACCACTCATGCAGCGCCAACCATCAGAGGGCGGAAGCGCACTACAGAAGCTGAGCGACTGGCTCAAGATGCAGAGAAGGTTGTAGGACCACCTACAGCACAGCGCAGACAGAGACAGTCACCGGATCGGTACACTGGATACATGGCTCTTGTGAGCAAATGTGTCGTGACAGAGCCATCCTCTTTCGAGGAAGCTGTGGAGGACCCCACATGGGTAGATGCCATGGTGGAAGAGTATGATTCGATTGTCAGAAACAGTGCATGGGAGATTGTCCCAAGACCGAAAGGGAAATCAGTGGTGGGTTCGAGATGGATCTACAAAGTGAAGCAGGTAGCTGACGGGAGTGTGGAGAAGTACAAGGCAAGATTTGTTGCCCGAGGCTTTTCATAGATTGAGGGGATCGATTATGAGGAGACCTTTGCACCTATCGCAAGGTATTCTTCCATACGGACGATTCTTGCTCTCTCAGCGCAGATGGGGTGGCACATTCATCAGATGGATGTGAAGACTGCGTTCCTCAACGGAGTCATTGAGGAGGAGGTGTACATAGAGCAGCCCGAAGGTTTCGAGATCTTCAGCAGCGAGTCGCATGTGTGTAGGCTCAAGAGAGCGCTGTATGGGTTGAAACAAGCACCTCATGCTTGGTACACATGGATAGACAGTTATTTCACCGGACTTGGATTCTCCAAGAGTGAGGCGGATCCTAACCTATACGAGATTGTGGTGGAGGGTAAGTTGCTGATCATTGTACTTTATGTAGATGATTTGATTTTGACAGGTGATGAGCTGTTGATACTCTCATGCAAGGAGGATCTTGCAAAAGAGTTTGAGATGAAGGACTTGGGCCTCCTTCATTATTTTCTGGGATTGGAAATTTGGCAGCGCAGTGATGGAATATTTGTTTCTCAGGGTAAGTATGCTCGGGAGATACTGGAGAAGTTCAACATGCATGGCTGCAAGCCTGTTGATACTCCTCTTCCTGGTGGTTGGAGGAAGGAGGATGCTACTTCGGCAGAGGTAGTGGATGCCACTGTTTATCGACAGTTGGTGGGGTCTCTTATGTATCTGGTCAATACACGACCCGATATATGCTATGTTGTTAACCAGCTTTCGCAAGCTATGGTTAAGCCTACCAAGCTCTTCTGGAAGGCAGGAAAGCATGTATTGTGTTATCTTAGAGGCACATCGGGATATGGCTTGTGGTACAGACAGGAGGATGAGGTGAAGCTATGTGGCTTCATGGATGCAGATTGGGCAGGGAGCCCAACAGACAGAAAGAGAACATCTGGAGGGATCTTTAGTATCGGGTCGAAAACAGTTTCTTGGTACAGCAGGAAGCAGAGATCCGTGGCACTCAGTTCAGCAGAGTCTGAGTATATGGCAGCAAGCTTGGCTGCATGCGAGGCCATATGGATGAGGAAGATTCTGGTCGGGTTGTTCGAGTCACACTTGGAGCCTACTGTGATTTATTGTGATAACCAGAGTTGCATTAAACTCTCGGCTAATCCAGTATTTCATGATAGATCCAAACACATCGACATCAGGTACCATCATATCAGATATTGTGTGCAGCGGAGGATCATGTTACTTTCATACATTCCCACGGAGGATCAAGATGCTGATATCTTGACGAAGGCGCTCACCAGGAGCAAATTCGAATACCACAGAGGCAGGATATGGGTTGCAGATAATACATATCTTGTTGAGAGGGAGTGTTGAGAATGCAACAAGATGATGGAGCTTAGTGAAAAGAAGTCGCCTTCACTAAGTGGGCCCGCAGGCTATTTTTGGCGCAAAGTCTATTTTTAGACTATGTCTATTTTTAGACATATGGATCTTGGTCTATGAGTTGTAGGATGCTATTTATGGATGAATGGTCAAGTTGGTAAAAATATATGGACCTCTATTTTTAGACATTAGGCGAAGTCTATTTTTAGACTGTCAGTCTAAAAATAGATCAGTCGAATATTATTAGCTCTTAATAATATTTGGACTATAAACATTATCTTATCCTCTTGGAGCACTTCAGTTCGAGCTACAGATGTGGCACATGCAGCTGACAGAAGGAATTATGCTATTCCTAGGAGTTAGTTGAGCTATTGCATGGTTGACTTCAGTTAGAACTCATGTGGCAGAGTTTGGTGGAGTTGATGAGACAGTTGATGGAGTTGTGTTCGGTTTAACTTAGTTGAACTAGTTGTATTTAGTCTAACTGATAAATACACTAGTGTTGAGTGGTGTGAATTAATTATTAATTAATTCACTAATTATTAACTCATAAATCAACTAAAGAATACATCAGTTAACTGCAATGCATGGACAGTTCAGTGGAGACCAGTGTTAGAGGTGGGTGAAAGGGTGAGTCTACTATCGGTTGTGACTATAGCTGTGCATGAGATTTGCACACACATTGATTGAGATTGCCAATGAGGATTGCGCAGTACAAGCCAGTGGGATTCGAACTTGGATCTCATCATTATTCATCTTGGATTAGCGATAGAGCGAATGGGGCAATTGGAAGAGATTTGAACTTGTGACTTGTTCATATCTGAGCTAGTTTGTGTGTAGCATGTGAGATAGTCTTGAGGAGGTGTGTGAGGAGCTTTGTGCTATGTATTGTTACATGTTCTACATCATTATAATATACGAGATAGTTGGGGTTTTCCAGGTATGGCTTTCCCCATTACATACTGTGTTATATGTGTGCTTGATTATGTTTTAATGTGCGCATGCGACTGCTTCTAATTCCGCAAATTGATGATCAATAGTAGAAGAGGTTATGTATTATGCATGAAGCTCAAATAGTGTGTAATCAGGATAATCTCGGTGAATAACTCATCTATTATTCAAATTTCTACAATGTGGAATGGAGAAAAATGTAGATTTTTCCTTATCTACATCATCTAAAACCAATAAAACCTGAGAAGATGAAAGATGGTTCTTCAGTATCTATATACCTTCATCAATGTTGTCTATTGCCTTATCTAATCTAGTCAAACTCTTGAGAAGTTTTCTCTGCAATGAATTTAAAAAGCCTTTATTTTCATTATCCCTCACATTGAATAAGAAGCAGGAGCTATGATAAGATGAATTATTCCTATTGAAGAGCTCTTTTGCGAGCGTTTTCTTCCATACGCCGCATAACCCCACAATCCCAACTATCTGAACTTTCCTGCTATGTTGTTGTCCCTTGGGATCAACATTAGAAATACAAGGTGCTCGTAGCTTCCTATTTATAGAATTTCTAGCCGTGTTCTTTTCATATGTCATCTCTAAAGAGATGTTACCAGTGTTATTACCAATTGCAATAGAGAGGGTTGCAGTAAATTTATGATAAAGATGCTCATATTATCCTTATACCAATTAAAATAGAGAGGGTTGCAATAAATTTATGATAAAGATGCTCATATTATCCTTATAAATTAAAGGTATAAATTCACTTTTAAATCTTCTGTAAAAGATGTTCCATGTTCCATCTTACTTTTGTCAAAGAATATGTACCTTCGACAATATTATCCTAATTCTCTTGCATGTAAGTTTAGAGTTAATGATAGAGATCTATGATCAAAATTAGAGTCTAGATGTAAGAGAACTCACGAGACCAAGTTAATGATGGAGATCTATGATCAAAATCATAGTCTAGATGTAAGATAACTCACAAGACCACATTGGGTCAGCTTTTAGTTTCTGTATTTTCAAAATAATTAAATTATTTAATTCGCAATAATTTTAAATTGATAACAATAATAAATAGATCGATGTTTATATCGAAAAATAAATTTACAAACTTCATAGAAATATCATATTGTCAAAAAGAGTATCTCGTTATTAAAATAGATGCTACCATATCCAAAAGTACAATAAAGTAAACTAAATAAATACATAAAGGCAAAAAATATAAAGTGTAAAATGCACAAACTCCGAAGAACTAAGACGATAAATATAAAGTCATCTAAACTCTGAAGAACACAAAGAGAAGACTAGCGCGCAGCTGTGGGGTCGGTTGATGGTTGGAGAAGTTAGTTGATGCTCACGAGATGGAACCTAAGCGAAGCGAGCTGATTTAGTAATGGATTCTTGACAAGTGGTCACGGATTTCTCATAATTAATGAACCCCATGAACTAGAACTCGTGGCACTCCAACGTCATGATCTGTATATACTTTTCAGCAGGATTGGCTTTGTTAGAATAAGGATTCACAGCCATTAGATTCGCCAACGAGATTGCAACCTGCATTCAATTTTATCACTATTTCAGTTTCCCCCAATTTTAATTTTGTATTTTGTATACAAGAGGACTTGAGAAGTTTTCCCCAATTTGAATTTTGAAATTTGTATACAAGAGGACTTGAGAAAGTAGGCATCACTCACCTTGTAGTAACTCCAAGATGCCTCCCCGAAGGGAGCAGTGAATGATAAGGGGTGATCGCTGCAGAACGCCATCTTCACGGTGGAGAAGTACAGAGTTCCGGCAATGGGGTTGGTGGATGTCGACAGATAACAGGCGTATGCACTCTGTAACTTCTCATCTGGATAAACGGAAAATGTTTTCCGAAACATAGCTTCAAAGCCTCCTTCCGTTAGGGCTTTGGAACCCAAGCTCAGCTTCCCCGTGCCACCTCTGTCATATTGTTTCCAGTTTTCACTGCATTTAAACGGAATCCATTAATTCAAAATGCAAGCAGGAAGCCAAGAACAATACAATAAAAATGAACTTATACTTACAGTTGGTCTAGACTTATGAGGCCAAATTCTCGGCTTTCTTGGTCCATTTGCTGAGCAGTGCTGCACCGACTTCATGGGGGTTGTGCACAAATTCGGTGTTCTATTAAATAATTTTTTTTATGTGAGCGTACATTTTGTGGTTCATTTGAAACATTGGAATGCATGTTAATGTATGTGTCGTCAAGGTTATTCTCACCCTGACGAGCGAAGAAACGTGGTTCATTGAATGTAGTATGCAAGCTGCAAAACTCTGTATGTGTCTTCATAACTGCATTGTAAACTAAATATTTGTAGCTACCTTTGCCTTTTCATCCAACGACTGAATATGTTTTAATTGTCTAACATATAATTGAACGGTTTCAGGTTACGACACGATGCACACAAGAGAGTTGTTTTCAAATAGTGACGCCTTACGGCATAATTATATAAATTTGACATTTTTATATATAAAAGTATTCTCATTTTTAATTTTGTTAAAACTTTGATTTAATTTCAATGGGAATATTTTTAGTAGACATGAAGATAGGGAGTTTAGATATATCTAAAAAGTATTTATAACATTTTATGTCTTAGATTTAATTAAAAAAATAATTAAAATACAATATTTATAAAATATTTTGATTGTGAAATAAGTTATGGTTTTTGGGCATGCGGTATTGATAAACCATGGTATTGGCCCATGATATTGTAACAAAGCCTATTTACAAGTTAATAATATCCATGTAAAGTGAGGTGAAATATACATGTTTAATAATTTTTCCATGTTATTAAAAAATATTTTGATTGTGAAATAAGTTATGATTTTTGGACATGTGGTATTGATAAGCCATGGTATTGACCCATGGTATTGTAACAAAACCTATTGACAAGTTCATAATATCAATGGAAAAGTGGGGTTGAATATTCATGGTTAAGAATCTTGTCATATTGTTATAAAATATTTTGATTGTGAAATAAGTTCTGTTTTTTGGGCATGTGGTATTGATAAGCCGTGGCATTGGCCCATGATATTGTAACAAATCATATTTACAAGTTAATATCCATTGTAAAGTGGGGGTGAATATCCATGGTTAAGAACCTTGTGATATTGTTATAACATATTTTGATTGTGAAATAAGTTATGTTTTTTTGGCCCATGTTAATGTAACAAAGCCTATTCAGAAGTTAATAACAAAACAAAATACAGCAAATTGAATTTTATTCCGAATGATGTGATTAATCCGAAAGATATTTATCTAAATTGAATTTTATTATTTTTATTACTTTAACTTTTTATTATTAATTGAGCCAATATTTAAATGTTTACCAGGTTTATATTAATTTTAACTTTTTATTTATTACTTTTAATTTTTTGTTTATTATTTTTAACTTTAAATGTTTAAACTCATTCCCTATATCACTAAATTAACTTTTTATTATTTTTTAATTAACCTGACATTTAAATTGTTTACATACTTACATATAAAAAAAAATAAAAAAAAATAAAAAAAAAAACCTATAAAAATGGACACAGGCTAGGCCAAACACCGGGCATAAATTGTTTACATACTTACATTTAAAGTTGTAGAGCTTCTCTCACCGCAATAAAAAAAAATATAAAAATAGCCATGGGTTAGGCCAAACACCGGACATCAAGCACACATTTGCCAACCAATATAGGGGTCTGGCCCAGGTTCAAAACTAGGAATGGCTTCAGGAGTATAGTGAATGAATGAATGAATGATATTTTAACATATACGAGACTAATTATGTAATTCAATCATTTTCTTACTCAAATTGATGATGAGCTGACCCAATCTTGGAGTATATTGAATGAATGACTGAATGATATTTTAATATCTACGAGACTACTTATGTAATTCAATCATTTTCTTACTCAAATTGATGATGAGCTGACCCAATTCCTCACTAAAAAGACAATGCCACCGAATTAATGCTAACATACTGTGGTAATCATCTCTGATGTCTCTGAAAGCATCACTTTCCAAAATGAAATGCTTTTCTCATTCCATTGCCTTGGAAGTGCAAAAAGTACATTCCCTTTCTTCCCAAGCTTCCAAATGTCAAAGGTTCCATTGACTCGATCTCAAATTTTCTCAATGACAAAGGGCAAGTCTATCAATTCTTTTAATTTAAAAATAACAATAACTATAAATTTTAGCATTCTAAAGTTTGGTTTCATTAAGCGAATTATGTGAAAAATGGTTTTCTTCATCTCATTTCAAGAAAGACATAAGTTTCTTGCTTTGTGTTATTTAAACTAATTTTTTTACTATTTATGAATTCAACGCCCTAAAAATCTCTATAATACTTCAATTGTGGAAAGTTTACTCATCAAACATTCGTGCTAAATTTTAGATAAATTAAAAAAAAAAAAAAAAAAAATATATATATATATATATATATATATATTAAAAACAACTTGGTTTCTATGTGTCCATGAGAAAAAATTATCAACCTAAGGACAGTGAAAATGATTTTTGTTAATTCGTTATGGCCTTCATCGTTTCGTTTTGTGTGATAAACGAGGCTTTGTGCGTATCGAGGAAGAGCATCGATGTTTCCACCATCCACATCTTTTGTGCATGATCCATTACACTGTGAAATGGACACGTGTACCACCAACTACTAACTCTGTGGGTTCCCACGTGCAAGCAAACTACCTTTATGATATAAACTCCATACAACTCAAACGTGTATTACATGATCACAACGTTCTTTTTAAGACACTTAAAGACTTGATCTCTATTCTTTCGATTTTTGAGAGACTTTACTCTCATTACTTTTGGTAAAGAAAGAGATTCGAAATAAGATTAAAAATAAGTGTTACAGAAGTGCCTATGTCTTTTTGAAAATGTTGATGTTGATTATTACACCATTTTTTGGTCATCTAACCTACTATCATTAGATGGACCAAAGTACACCACGTAAGACCAATTTTACCCTAAGTAAAATTGCTTTCACTATGTAAAATAACTTAATAAAACACATTTATTAGGTTGTTTATGGTCTAAACAGGAAACCCCAAAAGGAAATATTAAACAAACCTATATTTGTTTGATTTTCATGGTCATGTTTAACCCAAAACAAAGAAATTAATTAGATAAATCTTTATTTATCTTATTATTTTCTAGGAATAATTATTTAAATCTTATTTAAATAATATTCCTTGTTAAATATGACTAAATCACCCATAAATAAATAAATAAATCATTATTTATTTGATTATCCTTCAACTACTTCCTTAAAATGATAAATAAATCATTTATTTATTTATTATTCACAAATAAAGGGATTTGACCCAAGTCAAATACCTTTTCCCTCCAACAAATATAATAAAATATTCCATAAAAGGTGGATCTAGATTTGGTTAATGTTATTTTAATCATGCACCAAGATCTAGAATGACCCAATATTTTGTTATAAATAGGAGGGTTTTCCTATCATTCTTCACCTTTTGTTGCCTATTAGATCACTCTGGATCTAGACTCTTGGTCTGACTTTGAGCCATTATCATTGTCATATTTTCCATTATTTGTTGTGTGAGCTCCCTTTGATTTCTATCTTTGTCTGGGTTTTCTACACCAACAAGAGAGAGAAATGCTAGATCTGAAGTGCTGAGGACTTCCAAGAACCCATCCCATTGAGGAGAATTGGAAACACCTTCTTGTTTTCCTCTCAGGTGCCCTTAATACAAAAATTCTTTCAAAAAATATTGTTCTTGTCTTGTCTATTGGATGTATGGAGCAAAACCTTATTTTTACTGCTTAATGTCTCTCTATGCATAGATCTGGCCTTTGCAGCACTTGTCTTGATCAACTAACTGCAGATCTGAAGATATTGGCAACCACATTTGATGTTAGGGCTATAAGTTATGCGTAGCTAAAGTGGTATTTTTTCGTACACTTCGACAAAAGATTCATACTAACAATTGGCGACTCCACACGGGTTTTCAATTACGACCGCTGTCGTTTTTCATATTCCTGCATATCCAGCTACTTCAGACCCTAGGTTTTCTTTTCATTTTTTTTTCCTATTTTTATGTTGTTTTTCTCACATAAAACCCTAAAACATTCAAATTTCTAACTTCCGCGTGTTTCTGGACCTATTGCGCAGGTGACAGACATCAGCCGCAACTGAGACGACAACTTTTTCGGAAATCTGCCGCCGAGACACCCGGAGCTTCAGGTCGCACTTTTCAGCCTGTTAGAGTCGGTCCTTACAGCCCTTCATCGGAGATCATTTCGATTTTTGCATATCATTTTTAGGTGTCTCGCTCACTTCACTTCGTTGCATTTCACTAGGGGCATGCCATTGAATGACGAGAGGGTCTGGTCGTCCTGTATTCCCTCATGCTTGTACCTGCTGGGCTAATTAAAACTCCTCAAAAATCATCGAAGTTCAGGTCACGTCATTCATGGTCATAAATGATTATTTTCGTCAACAAGAGTCTTTTAGTCCTAGAGTCTAGGGTTCAGTATTTTGATATAATTAATAAATGCCCGCAGGCCATGAGGGTGGTTTCGAAAAGGTTCTTAATTCAAATTTTCATCATCAAACACATTTGAGGACATTTCTAGTTCAAAACTCTGTTTTGAACTAGAAACTGTCAAATTCATTTTTTGTAATAATCAGGTATTTTTCCCACCATAAAAATTTCAAATGCAACCTCTGATCCTTGCCGAAGTCCAAACGCCAAAATCCCTGCAAAAATCAAATCATTTCATCAGTCCAAAACTTAGAAAATCAGTGCAAAAAGTCAAAAGACAGAAGTTCAAAGAAATGAAAAAGTGCCAAATGAAAAACATTACAAAGTGGGTTTTTAAAGAACTAAAAATTAAACCCATCTCTCCCAAGATATTTCAAAGGCTATATAAACCCGTTGAATCAAATTACATTCAAAAATTTTCAGAGCAGAATTCGAATGGAAAGGTTGAAGGACGAATTTTTTGTTTTGAAGCCGGAATTGTGCTGACAGTCAGCGTGCGGCGCATAGAGTGTGCGCGACACACTGGGCATCATTTGGCAGTGCAATTTTACACGCGCACGGTGCACCCAAGGCACGCGGTGCGTTGGGCATGCGCGCAGCGCATAGAGCCCTAAGGCCGGATAAACGCCCTCCTTCACCCAAACTCGTGTCAAATCACCTCATTCGTCTTCAAGTAAGTTATCCACGCCTGCTCAATGATTTTTGGATATGCTGTGGTGGTTTAAAGGTGGAGAAAACAAGTGTATGAATGGTGCAAAACTTAGCCCTATGTCCACATCCAAAATTGCTCCATAGGGTTTTGAAAGAAGAGTTGGTGATATTGTTGGGGTTTCAAATCTTGTGTTATTGACATATATGCTCTTGCCATCTACTGTCATTGGTGTCACTGCTTATTATACATCACAGCCTCATGGTCTCCCTCCTATTTCATCATTTTTGTCACTGTTATTACCATATCATTTTCTCACTGCTTATTATTTTTGTTATAGCACAGTCCCATATTCACTATCCCATATCCCAAATACCATTTGATTCCATGTTTTGAGTTCCCAAACCCTAGTACTTATTCCCACATCCCTCTATTGACAATGCCTAATTTTCAGACATTGCAAGGACTATTTCTTTGTCCTTGATTACTTTTGACTCATATATAGGTTGCCATTTCATTTTCACTTTTGTTCCTAATAATTATTTCCCCCATCACTACACTCATTCCTATTCACTTGTCAAATCCCCATGAAGTCAAGCAGTGGCTGTTTTCCCATTCAAAATCACTTGACAGTACTTTTATCATTGTGGTTTTCCTATAGCACCTTGATACATATGTGACACATTTGGGATTAGAGCATACACTGAATTCTTGTTTTCATCATTACCATATCAGCATATATTTTTCAAACATCTTGATTTCAGCGCCATGTCAGAGACAGATTCAGTTTATGAGCAGGGGTATGATAGTGATTCCACAGCAGAGGTTAATGTGCCAAGGAGGTATCACAAAAGTGGCAAAAGTGGTAGGCATGTCAGGGAGGAACCTACTTCTTTGGTTCAATTGCAGGCTTGCCCGCTTGCAATGGATTGTTTTCAGCATCAGTCATGTTTCCAATACTGTGAGATGATTTCCCAAACTCAGCATCATCATGAGTTAGCTCGTCTATTTGTTCTACATTTGCACGATGGCTGTGTGAATCTTGCTGGAGTAAAGTTAATTTTGTCACCAGAGACCATTGCTCAGGCCACCGGGATACCAAACATAGGAGAGGAATGGAACAAACAACAGCAGCTAGAGAAATCCTATTATGAGCCCTATATCAGACCTGGGTATATGAGGCAGCTGAGCAGGGTATTTCCATTCCGATTTTTGAAGGATGAGTATGCACCATTGATGAGATTGATCATTTGATATTTCAGTTGTGAGGGTAGATTCTCACGCCTCTATGCGTACCATATCCGTTTGTTGATGCATTTCACGAGGGTACGTATGATGAGAATTCCATACTTCATGTACCGTAACATAGAGTGGATGACATTTCTTGTACAGAAGAAGACCCCAGCACAACAGTATAACAATATATATCATTACGCGCTGATCAAAATCATGGTGGTACATCAGCTCACACAGCAGGGCATCGCATGGGATGAGTTCATCTCCCGTGACTTCTTTGTAGTGCCACAACCGCCTCCCGAGGTAGTTCATGATGAGGGAGAGCCTTCACACCAGTTTGATATTCCTGAGACTAAGCATATCAGCGCTCCAGTGTATGTGTCATATCAGCGAGGCCACAGAGCCTTAATTGCAGCTACACGACGAGTACTATCTCCACCCGAGGTGGAAGGGGTCTCGTTGACTTCATCAGCAGCGCGAGTACTATCTCCACCCGGGGTGGAAGGGGTCTCACCTTCGACATCAGCACAGGTACAGGTTCAGGACAGAGGAAAGAGGCCTATGCACGATGAGGGCCCTTCAGGAGACCGCGACACTGATTTTACACTCATCGATGTTGATGCGATCTCTCCTTGCTCGAAACTGAGGGAGGTCATCCAGGAGCAGAAAGTTGAAATTGGTACTTTGACAGAGAATTTGCAGAGAGCACAGTGGGTGATAAAGTACTTGGAGCAGTGGAACAAACAGCTGGAGGATCAGCACACACTTGTAGAGTTGCGGCGAATCCATGAAGATCGACAATTGGCCCGGAAGAGACCTGGTGACATGACACCAATTGAGCGAGAGACCGAACACATGCATGTTAACATTCATCTGGAGAAGTTTTTGGAAAAGGCCAATAGAGACAAAGACATGCTCCGTCATATGAAAGGTCATTATTGGGCCCGCATGCACGTTTGCAAAGCAAAAATGAAGATCCTGAAGAGAAGGTTGAGCAGAGCACTAAAACGGCGAAAGAGGCCTGATCCACTCCGGATTTTGGCTGAGGTTTAATTGGCTGAGCATGAGGCATGATGAGGGATATTCGCTCCGAATTTCAGCAAATTTGGAGAATTTTTTGTCATTTTTAAAAATTTTGGTCTCAAAACAGGTTTTTCCGCCCAACGCGTAGCGCGTCACGACGCGCGCTTATGATTGGGACACTTTCTGGAGGAAAAATTTGTATTTTTGGATTTTTCATGGTAATTTATGCATGCTCAGAAATGGCTGAAGCATTTCATCAAGTTCTGGATGATCAAAAGGGCCAAAAACACCATGAAAATCACCTTTCTGCCACCTTTTGCACCAACAGGAAGTACTTTTGGGAGAATGAAGTTTTGGAGGGGAAAATCAGCTCCAAATTGAAAAATTCCACTTGGGTTGGATAGAAAACATCCAGGGCTTTCCAACAAGATATCATAAGCTTGATTTTGACTCCGGGAAGTGCTCCAAAAGCAGGTCCAAAGGCGCACGGCGCATAGAGCTTTGGCGCGCAGCGCATAGAGGAAATTAGCCTATTTTTCACCTTCTAGCTCAGAAATTCGGCTAGTTTGGACTAGTTTCACCTCTTGATGTAATTTTTGACCCAGCTTGATGTAATTTGATAAAAATGATGTAATTTTTGCATGTATTTACTTGTTCTAGATGATTCACTCACAAAAAGTGAAAATCAAGTGAATGAATCAGTTTCCTTCCTTTTAGAGGCAAGTTGTTTGGCTGCCTAGATTTTAGCTCCTTGTTTAGAATTGGTTCAAAATGCTCCTAGAAGCATGAGCTCGACCCATAGAGACATGGGAAGGGGTTAGACTTGTCTATTTATTGTATTTTCTGAGACATTTTCAGGGTTAGACTCTTGGGAAAAGTTTGGCACACTATTGTACATATTTTCTGCATTTTGGCTAAGGAAAGATCAGAGGTTTTGTAGCACCTGTTGGGATTCTTGTGGTTTTCAGTTTTGATGGTGTGTTTCGTTCAGTTATTTGTAAGTTCTTTAATGTTTAATGTATGCCATTCCCTTCTTTTGCTTCTAAAATTAAATGAATGAGTAAATGAGGTAGAATCCATTGACTCTAGTGCTTTGCCTTTGAATTTGTTTAGTTTTGTATGTTTTCGCCAGTTTGGAGAGGATCCTTGTTCTCCCTTGCCCTCTTCAGCTCCTTGTAATTCTGATCCATCCATACACATAATAAAAAAGCATCAAGACTACTGCCTACCTTGCCCCAACTCAAATTCTGCAAAGATCTGGCCTCATCCCCGAGCCCAAACTTTTTTTTCCCATTTTTCCAACAAAAACCCAAAAAATTTAAAACCAAACCTTCCTATCTATTTACTAGCCTAAGATCAGTATCCATTATAAGTCATCTCAGCCCCTTTTGAAAACCTTTTGCCGAGATAGACCCGGAGAGAGCCCTCTCCTGTCCTCGTAGGGCTAGCTACGAGGCTGAGCTTGGTTTGATGTTGCCTTGAGATTTACCTTATTTCAGCCTAAGGTAGTTTCGAGCGCTAACATAGTGGCGACCATACTGGGGAGTAATCTCAATGGTTTTATTGTTGGTGTGTTCGTTTCATGAGTTATAGACGGAGTCTGAAGTCACACCAGGTAGCTTTCGAAACGCTTTTTCCATGCATAAGCGGAAGTAGATAAACGCTGCTTCAGTCGATCTCCGGTTTAGCTTGTGAATGCAGCACTTGATTTGCAAATTACCCCAGTATACTTGTTCATTCTAGACTTTTGGATGATTGAGTCTAGAAGTCGATAAGATGAAAATAATCGGTTGTGTCCTTTGTTTTTTTTTAATAGATCAATACACTGGCTTCAAAAAGGCATACTAGATCAAATCCTGATCCAAATCCACCTCCAGTATATGAAAACCCCAACCTAATCCCAAGAATTTTCCGTCGAGAAGCTCCCATCATTCCTTTGGTCAAATCTCACTCATACCCCACTGTTTTTGAATACATTGAAGATATTGAGTTTGATGATCAGTTCGAGTTATCATTGTTTGAAACCAAATCTGAAAGTGCTACTGTTTCTACCGTCATCAATCCTGAGTTCATCAAGTATCTAGAAGTTGAACAAGCAAATAGATCTATCGATAATTATATTTTGAATCTTCAAAACTCCATTGTGGCAACCAACATCCCTGAATTCATTGAATCTGCATCCGAAACTCTTGGGCCATCTGAAATTGCATCCGGTTCACAGATTTCCACTGAGCCTCCCTTTATCCCTACCATTCCCGTACAGCCTGAGATCTCTGATCAGCAATCAGCAGTAGTTCCTCCTCCATCTCCACAGCATACACCTCGTTCATCTACTACTCCCATTCCACCTGTTTCTCCAAGACAGATTATAAATCCGCCAAGAGCCATGGCTGCTAGATTCGCACCTCTTGTTTTACCTGCAAATTTGGATCCTATGCCCGCTGATTATCAGAGTAAGATTCCAATATTTGATGGCACTCCACAGAGTGTGTCCGCCCAGCAGCACATTGTTAGAATGACATATTTCTTGGACCTGCATGAAATAGATGAAGAGAATGTGTCCATGAGATTGTTCGCCCAGACTTTTGGAGGTGAGGTTCATAAATGGTTCAGAGCTTTACAACCCGGAAGTATCAATACATTACAAGAGCTTCAGACACAATTCCTAGATCGGTGGGAGATGAAGAAAGATCCGCTGCAAATTACTTCTGAGTATACTAGCATCAAGCGTAATCCTGGTGAGTCCATTCAAGATTATATTATCAGATTCAATACAGTGTATAATGCAATTCCAGATGACTTAAGACCATCTAGAAAGTCAGCTTTCCTTAAATTCCCGGATGGTTTCGATCCAGAGATGGCTTATTCATTATGAGACAGAGATCCACCTACCTTGGAAGATATGCAGAAGATTGTTGTTAGTGTTGAGGCGAATCTGAATGATAAGAGAGCCAGGTTGAAAGCAGAGAAGAGAGTGACCATAAAAGAAGAAGCTTCCACATCTACATCAGAACAGCACTTGCTTCGCGAAATGGAAAAAATGTTCAAAAGAATGACGCTTGATAAGCCAGAACCGTAGATTCGAAATCCCAACTACCGTGGCCAGCAGCAGCCACAGTTCAGAATTAAGCAGTGTGAACAGAGAGTACAAGAGCCGGCAGCCCAGCAGCAAGTTAAAACACCTCTTCTGCAGAATTTTGTGAGTCAAGATTCAGACGATGATGATGATGTAGTAGGGGAGCAAAACCACTTCTTTACTCCCGATGATCTGCCCATTTACATCACTGAAGATGAAGAGTATGCAGAAAGTTCAGCTGCACAGAAAGATGTGGATTTCATTTTAGCAAATGATGTAGCTCTGGAGGAAGAATAAGATGAATACCAAAGAGGGTATATGAATGCTTTGTCCGCTTAGCAGAAGCAATACTCATTGAGAAACAGAGATGTGCCCATAAACCCAATTCAGAAGAGAAAAGAGGCTTCAGCATCGAAGATGGATTCACCTATACCACAGAAGAAAGGAAAAGAGACGATTGATCCCGCAGCTAACAAATCATCATCAGCAGAAAAGTCAAATGAGCCAAGCATAATGAAGGATAAGGCTGAAAGGAAAGAAGTTCCAGTCAAAGAGATTGAAAAGGTTTCAGCTTTTAGTTTGGAGAATGAAATTTCTAAATTAAAGGTATCTATTCCTTTGACAGAAATTATGAAGAACAACAGTTATAGAGGTCAAGTCTCTAAAATTCTGAATTTTGATCCAATGTTTGACACGGTGAATATTGAAGATGATCAACACGAATTGATATTTGGGCCTGCTTTAGATGGTGAGTCCCCTGACATTGATGTTCCTCCCTTTTATATCAGTTTGAGATTGCATGAATATGTATTGCATAATGCCATGTTCGATTCCGGTGCTTTGCACAATCTTATGCCAAAAGCAATCATGGAAAAGTTGGGTTTAGACATTAAAAGGAAGTACCATGATTTGTACTCATTTGATTCCAGCAGAGTGAGATGTATCGGACTTATCAAATATTTGGTTGTAAGTTTAGATCAGATTCCTGTGAAGAATGTCTTGATGGACGTGGTTGTGGCGGACATTCCTCCCCGATTTGGGATGCTCCTTTCTAGATCTTGGGGAGCAAAGTTGAAAGGTACAATACAGTTAGATTTCTCCTATGCAACAATTCCTGTCTTTGGCCAAATGAGAAAGTTATATCGAGAGCAGAAGATGAAATACATGATAACAAGCAAGGAGAAACCAATCAATCATCCTGTAAATTATGTACATACAGACTTAGAGTCTTTTGTTTTGTTTGCTGATAGTTTTAATGATATAGATAGTCAGTTAGTTCAAGCAAAAGATATACCAGAGATTACGGAAAATTTCAGAGAAGTTCTGCAGAAAGAAAGACGAGAAAAGCAAGCTACTGTTGAGCAATCAGCTAAAGACGATGGGCAGCAAACAGAAAAAACAGAGCTGGCGCAATTTCAGCACTTAGAGGATGATGAAGATGGTCTTTGGACCATGGATTTCGATGGTGCAGTGGGTAGTGATGGTGCTGGAATTGGTGTTTGGATACGCAATCCATTTTCCGCTCCGAATAAGGTCCCGAGCAATGTGCGAGTATGTTCCTACAAACTAGCATTTGATTGTTCTAACAATGAGGCTGAGTATGAGGCTCTGATTGCTGGTCTAAAGATTCTAAGAAAGCTGAACGCGAAAAGAATTGCAGTCTATGGTGATTCCGAATTGGTGATAAAACAGGTAAAGGGTGAGTTTCAAGCCAAGCATCCTCGCATGAGGGCTTACCGTAATGCAATTTTAGACATTTTGAAGTTATTTTCAGATTATACCTTGACGTGTGTGCCTCGCATCCAAAATGGTGTCGCTGATGGGCTTGCTAAAGCAGCAAGCAATTTAAAAATCCCAATGAATTCCAGCAATAAGTTCGAGATCCATGTGAAGCACTGCCCTACCGTTCCGGACAATCAGAGATGTTGGCAAGTTTTTCAGGATGATGAGGAGATTAGTGATTTTCTGCAAAACAAGGGTAAGTTTAAAGATACCTCCATAGATACAGAACATGATGATGGTAATGATGATATGCAAATAAATCAAATGGAAGTGCTGCAGCTTAAAGATAACATCATTCCTAAAGGATTGATTCCTTTAGAGGAACTCTTTGATCAAGATGATGTAGCCCGCAAACCGACATTGAGGCCGACTGAAAAAGGTGTTGAAGAAGTAAATATTGGGACAGCTGAAAACCCCAAGATGGTAAAGTTATCCAAGTCATTGTCACCGGAGGTAAGAGCTGAGTATGTGAGATTGTTGTCTTCATTTTCTGATGCTTTCACGTGGGATTACTCAGATTTAAAAACGTATGACACTAATATCATTCAACATACTATCCCTATTAAACCAAATCAGAAGCCTTTCCGTCAGAAGTTGAGGAGAATCAATCCGAAGCTGCTACCATCGATTGAGAAGGAGGTAAACAGGTTGTATAAGTCAGGAATCATTGTACCTATCAGATTTTCTGATTGGATATCAAATTTGGTGCCCATGAGGAAAAATACAGGTGAGATCCGTTTGTGTATTGATTTCAGAAATTTGAATAAGGTGTCATTGAAGGACAATTATCCGCTGCCAAAAATGGACCATATATTGTAGCGATTAGTTGGAGCATCAAGGATGTCACTACTTGATGGCTATTCAGGATATAATCAAATTTTAGTGCATGAGGACGATTGTGACAAAACCGCGTTCACCACTCCATGGGGAACGTTTCATTATGCCAAAATGTCGTTTGGTTTGAAAAATGCAGGTGCCACTTTTCAGCGTGCAATGGACATGGCTTTCGCCAATGAGAAAGATGTATTTTTGGTTGTTTACCTTGATGATTTGACGGTGTTTTCAAATTCTGATGAAGAACATTTATATCACTTGAAAGTTGTTTTTCAAAAGTGCAGAAAATATGGCATTTCGCTGAATCCGAAAAAGAGCTTGTTTGCCATGGATGAAGGCAAACTTCTTGGCCACATCATATCGAAAGATGGCATTCGTGTTGACCCTGCACGTGTTGAAGCAATCCAGCAAATTGAACAGCCCTGCAACAAGAAAAAAATACAGTCATTTAATGGTAAAATGAATTTTTTGTGTCGTTTCATTCCAAATCTTGCTGAGCATCTTAGAGAAATCACAAACATGCTGAAAAAGGACAGTCAAGTGAAGTGGACAGAAGAGGCGGTGAAATCATTCAATTTGGTAAAGTTAGCTCTTTCTTCAGCCCCCATTTTAATCAGCCCGGATTACACACAAGACTTCATTTTGTTTTCGTTTGCTTCTGAGCACACTTTGGCAGTTGTTTTAATGCAGAAAAGAGATGGAGTTGAGAAGCCCATTGCCTTTTTCAGTCGAATTATAAGGGACGAAGCTTTGAAATATAACATTATTGAGAAACAAGCACTTGCTCTTGTGAAGGCCTTGAAGGATTTTCGTGTGTATATACTGCATTCCCACATTATAGCTTACGTTCCTAACACAGCTGTCAAAGATGTTTTGGTACAAGCAGATCCGGAAGGAAGATGGGGTAAGTGGATCGCTGCGTTGTTAGAATATGATGTGGAGATTAAACTGACCAAGCTGATCAAAGGACAAGGACTAGCCAAGCTCATGGCTGAAACAAATCTGCATGCTTTAGACATAAATTTGATCACTGCTATGTCTGATGAGGATGAGGAAAGTGCATCATTTCAGGTATCTGATATCTTTGTTTCTTCCCCTTGGTATGCTGACATTTTATATGTACTTCAGAATTTGTCTCCACCACCCGGGATGCCTAGAAATAAGAGTAGAACCTTGAAGTTGAGGGCTGCAAAGTTTTGTATATTGAATTTTGCATTATATTGGAAAGACCCTGGTGGAATGTTATTGAATTGTTTGGTAGAGGAAGAAGCCAAAAGAGTTTTGGAGGACTTTCATAGAGGAGACTGCGGGGGCCATCTATTTTGGAAAACCACAGCGAATAAGATTCTGAGAGCGGGATACTATTGGCCTACTTTATTTTCTGATGTATATAAGGCTGTTAAGAGTTGTCACGAATGTCAAATTTTCGAAGGGAAGCAGAAATTACAGCCTTTGCCTCTTAAACCAATTGAGGTCAGTGCACCATTTCAGCAGTGGGGGTTGGATTTCATTGGGGAAATCCATCCAGCATCTTCAGGTCAACATAGATGGATATTGACAGCAACGGATTACTTCACGAAGTGGATCGAGGCGATTCCCACCCGACAAGCCACAGATGCGGTAATTATTTCTTTTCTTGAAAATAACATTCTGTCATGTTTTGGTTGTCCTGGTAAGATAATCAAAGATAATGCAACGGCCTTCAAGTCTAAAAGGATGGTTGAATTTTGCAATAAGTATAACATCAGCTTGGGACATTCGACTGCCTACCATCCTCAAGGAAATGGCTTGGCGGAATCTTCAAATAAGTCTTTGGTAAATATCATTAAGAAATTGCTGGAAATCAATAAGAAAGGTTGGCACAAGAAATTAGTGAATGCACTTTGGGCTGATAGGGTAAGTCAAAAAAAATCTATCGGTATGTCTCCCTTTGAGTTGGTGTATGGAGTAGACACAGTTTTTCCCACTTCTCTTGCTGTCCCGGTAGTCAAATTGCTTTAGGAAGCTGGTAGTGAGGAAGATCCCATGCAGCGAAGGATAAATCAGATGATTCATTTACAGCAGACACGGGAGGAGGTCTTTCAAAATACATTCAAGTTGCAGGAGTGCATTAAGAAGATTTATGATAGGAAGGCGAAAGCAGATAAGTTTCAGCTGGATGAGGTGGTTTTGAAGTGGGATGCTCAAAATGAAGATAAGGGAAAGCACGACAAATTTGAAAACCTTTGGAAGGGTCCTTTTAAGATTGCAGCGTATCGGGGTCAGAACACCTTTCTTCTCAAGGAAATAAATGGGGATGATTGTCCTGGAGGGCCGATCAATGGTCGGTTGCTCAAGCGATACCATTTCTGAGTGTTTTCTGTTGATTTCATCATCATTGTATATATCGTTCTACTTCTGTTTTATCGCAAGTGCGTACTGATCTCTTGTATTCAGTATGTGGCCCAGAGCGAAGGCTATAATTCTGGAGAAGGAGGTTAGTTGGTTTCAAGTTTTTCAAGTTATTCTTATCATTCTTTTCAGTTTTAAAATCAAGTCGGCCTCAGTCAAGTTTCAGTCAAGTTTCAGTCAAGTTTTCAGTCAATAAATGTGTCAAAAGTTTTGTGGTATCCTTTAAATAATGACTCCATCACCCAATGGATGAAGGCACTGCCTAGCTCTTCCAGAGATCTGTCGTTCTTGGCATCTCCTTGGAGCTACCATCCCCATTGGAGCCAATGTTAGAGTCGGTCCTTACATCCCTCCGTCAGAGATCATTTCACTTTTTGCATATCAGTTTTAGGTGTCTCGCTCACTCCACTTCGTTGCATTTCGCTAGGGGCATGCCATTGACTGACAAGATGTTTTGGTCTTCTTGTATTCCCTCATTCTTGTACCTACTGGGCTAATTAAAACTCCTCAAAAATCATCGAAGTTCAGGTCACGTCATTCATGGTTATAAATGATTATTTTCGTCAACAAGAGTCTTTTAGTCCTAGAGTCTAGGGTTTTAGTCTTTTGATATAATTAATAAATGCCCACAGGCCATGAGGATGGTTTCGAAAAGGTTCTTAATTCAAATTTTTATCATCAAACACATTTGAAGACATTTCTAGTTCAAAACTCTGTTTTGAACTAGAAACTGTCAAATTTATTTTTTGTAACAATCATGTATTTTTTCCACCATTAAAAAATTTTTCAATGTAGCCTCTGGTCTTTGCCGAAGTCCAAATGCCAAAATCCCTGCAAAAATTCAAATCATTCCATCAGTCCTAAAACTCAGAAAATCAGTGCAAAAAGTCAAAATACATAAGTTCAGTGAAATGATAAAGTGCCAAAATAAAAACATTACAAAGTGGGTTGTGGAGGAAATAAAAATCAAATCCAACTCTTGTGTGATATTTTCCAAGCTATATAAACCATTGGAAACAATTTATATTCACAAGTCTTCAAAGCAAAGATCGGATTGAAGTGTTGAAGGGCGAAAATTTCATTTTGAAGCCAAGGTAGTGTATTGACAGTGCGAGCGACGCATACAAGGAGCACGCGGCGCATAGAGTGCATGCGGCGCACTAGGCATCAGTGGGCAGTGTAATTTTACATGCGCGCGACACATAGATTGCACGCGGCGCGTTGGGCATGCGCGCGGCGCATAGAGCCCTAAGGCCGGAAAACTACATTCCTTCACCCAAACTCGTATCAAATTGCCTCATTCGCCTTCAAGTAAGTTATTCATGCCTGCTCAATGATTTTTGGATATGATGTGGTGGTTTAAAGGCAAAGAAAACAAATGTTTGAATGGTGCAAAAGTTAACCCTATGTCCACATCCAAAATTGCTCCATAGGGTTTTGAAAGAAGTGTTGGTGATATTGTTGGGGTTTCAAATCTTATGTTATTGACATATATGCTCTTGCCATCTACTGTCATTGGTGTCACTGCTTATTATACACCACAGCCTCAGGGTCTCTCTCCTATTCCATCATTGCTGTCACTGTTATTACCATATCATTGTCTCACTGCTTATCATTTCTGTTATAGCACAATCCCATATTCACTATCTCACATCCATCCATTGACAAAGCCTAATTGTCAGATACTGCAAGGGCTATTTCTTTGTCCTTGATTTCATTTGCCTCATATATATGTTGCCATTTCATTTTCACTTTTGTTCCTAATAACTATTTCCCCCAGCACTACACTCATTCCTATTCACTTGTCAAATCCCCATGTAGTCAAGCAGTGGCTATTTTCTCATTCAAACTCACTTGACAATACTTTTATCATTGTGGTTTTCCTATAGCACCTTGATACATATGTGACACATTTTGGATTAGAGCATACACTGAACTCTTGTTTTCACCATACCTATATCAACATATATTTTTCAAACATCTTGATTTCAGCTCCATGTCAGAGACAGATTCAGTTTATGAGTAGGGGTATGACAGTGATTCCACAGCAGAGGCTAATGTGTCACGGAGGTCTCACAAAAGTGGCAAAAGTGGTAGGCATGTCAGGGAGGACCCTACTTATTTGGCTCAATTGCAAGCTTGCCCGCTTGCAATGGATTGTTTTCAGCATCAGTCATGTTTCCAATACTGTAAGATGATTTCCCAAACTCAGCATCATCATGAGCTAGCTCGCCTATTTTTTCTACATTTACATGATGGCCGTGTAAACCTTGCCGGAGTAAACTTCATTCTATCACCAGAGACCATTGCTCAGGCCACTGGGATACCAAACATAGGAGAGGAATGGAACAAACGACAACAGCTAGAGAAATCCTATTATGAGCCATATATCAAACCTGGGTTTTTGAGGCAGCGAGCAGGGTATTTCCATTCCGATTTCTGAAGGATGAGTATGCACCATTTATGAAACTCATGTTGGCAATATGATGCAGAAGTGTTGTCCTTGATGGCAACCCACTTAATGAAGATGATGGCAACCTACTTGATGAAGTTTTCCTTGATGGAAATCTACTCGATGAGTTGCCTATGATAAGCAACCTATGTGCTAAATATGTAAGAATGATGTATCTTCAGATCAGTTCAGATGTGGCAGAGAAAAGAATTCCAGTAAGTGCCAGAAAAATGATAAATATAATATGTCACAATGTATACGCTACTTTTGTGAAGGCAACCTGTGTATATACTCTACTTTTGTGAAGGGAACCCACGTATACATTTAGGATTAGCATATACGCAGCTTTTATGAGGCTAAGTTGCGTATACACGCGGAAACGAACGCTAAAATTCGTGTATGCCCTTTTGCACTCTAAAAGTATGATACCAAGGGGCTTTACCATGGTATTGACCCATTGTATTGAGCGCTAGATTATCTATCTTGATCCCGTCTAGGAATACCATTGGAAATAATGTGGTTTTGGCTCATGGTATTGAAAAAGGGTAAACCTATATAAGGAGAAGAAAATAATTGTGCAAAGGGAGTGCATGAGTCTGGGTTTGAATGAGTACTTCATTATGAATTATATCTGTATGGAAAGGGTAACAGTTTGATGATCTGAATCTGTGATGCACCTATGAAGAAAATGATGAAGAAGTGAATCTAGATCTGAAATGTATCTTCTAGATCTGTTTATGGAATGTTCTAATATGAGATGAGGCAGACATGTTTCTGAAGTAAAGGGTAATATCTGAGCTATGCATCTGTTCTGAAGAATTGCGCTGAAATTTCTGAAGAAGTATACGTTGGTTCGTTTCCGTAAAAGCGCGTGTATACACGGATGTGATGAAGGAAAACTGCGTATGTCCAGTTAGGGTTTTTCTGAAGTATGTGCAGAGGTATACGCAGGTTTATATGCATGAAGGCGCATATATACGCAGGATCAGTGAAAGGAAAGCATGTATGATAAACTAGGGTTTGCTGAAGTTGTGAGATGTCTGATCTGTTCTGCTGTCTTGCTAATATATGTTTCTGATGTGTACTGCTATTTGTCAATGTTGATCTGGGTAGTTCGAATATTGATTATGCTGCTATAGAGCAAGTTGTTGAATTGATTAATGTTCCTTGAGCTTAATTGTGTGGGTTGGATCCAGTGTGAAAATTGATGAAATGTGGTCCATAGAGGTGCTGAGGATTGTAGGCTTCAGTCAGGGGTTTGTAGCTCCCTTCTAGGTGAGGCTGGTAAACAAGAGCAGGGGGTCGTAGCTCCCTTCTAGGTGAGGCTGGTAAACGAGAGCAGGGGGTCGTAGCTCCCTTCCAGGAGAGACTAGTAAATGAGTGCAGGTGGGTGCCAGCGTGCTGGTATGAGTTTGCACCAGCACATTGTTGTAAGATGTTTTCTCTATAATAAAATATTGAAGGCTGAGACAACAGCAGCGGTGGTTTTCTCCTGACTTGGGTTTCCACCTAAAATCCCAGTGTTAATGTGTGTTGCTTATGTGTGATGATTTATTCTGTTCTTACTGCACATGTTTACTTTTTATTGAATATCTGATGAATAAATGATGGAATTATATAAGTGAAGAATTAATGGCATAATTAGATCTCTGTGAATACGCTAGTTTTATGAAGGGTATCCGTGTATATATGCGAGTCTGTGACAGGAAAGTAGCGTATGGGTTTTAGAGCATGAAAACGTAAAAAATTTTGTGTATGCTCTAAATACTGATTCACCCCCCCTCTCAGTATTTTTCCCAACAATTGGAATTAGAGCAGGTCCTTCTGAAGAAGCTTGATCACTTGAAGGAGATTCGTCGCAATGGGAAGTCATGAAGGAGTTATGTCTATAAGGCCACCTCTATTCAATGGAGATAATCTGCTATTCTAGAAGATACAAACAAAAGAATATCTGCAAAGTCTTGGTGCAGAAGTATGGGCAATCGTGGAAGAAGGTTATCAGTATCCAGGAAGTATTCCTACTGATGCAGCAGAAAGGAAGAAATATGAAATCAATGCCAAAGCAGTGAATTTCTTATTAGGAAGCATGTCTAAACTAGAATTTGCTAAAGTGATGCAGCTAAATTCAGCAAAGGAAATATGGGACAAAATCATTCTGAGCTATGAAGGAGATACAAAGGTAAAAGGTGAAAAACTCCAAACTCTCATAATTGAAT